>JADBJO010003988.1:27500-62490 GCA_016801955.1 Conus betulinus | reverse complement strand
GCAGTCCTTGAATTTTGTATTAAAGTCCTTAAAAAGTAATGAAAAAAAATTATATCAGTAGGAACCCTGAGTCGCAGGTAGCCATGGAAGACAAACCCATTTTTCAACAAGAAGAAACTGAGTATACTATTGAAAATAAAATGTACAGTTCGCTAATGAGTCTCATTCCAGTTGAGCATAAACGATGATTTACACAGTACTAATTATGTTTCAGGTTATGGCCAAAGCCAGAGTGCCAGTACCGGAATGATGACAATTAACCCATCAGAGATCAGACTGACCCCGGACACCATTGCCATGGGAGCTAAGATCTCCATGACATGCACACCACCAAGAGGAGCTGATGTTAGCAATCTGCTGGTGATGAACATACTGAAGAAATTGCCTGGCTCAGAACCTGGGAAGGGTAATGTTCTCGTTAGTGCAGCCTTGAGCAGCACGATAATACAGATGACTCGGCAAAGCTTGTCGATAACAGCTTGAGGAATGTAACGTTTTCTGGCAGTGTTGGACAGAGGACCATTTCTTTGACTCTGAATCAGGCCAGCTGTAATGAAGGAGGCACGTATACCTGTGCCGTAACGTACCTAGACGGCAACTTCGAGTCTCAATCACCATACCAGGAAGTAGAGGTGAAGGTGGAAGGTGAGTGGACACAGAGTGTTGGATAAACCTCTGGCAACCTGCTGTAAAGTTCTCCTTAAACATTTTTTTCGCCTACCATTACTACCGCCTTGCGTTATTCAGCGTCAATGGTGGAGTTAGGTGTAATGCAGTATGCTACTGTACATTATTCCGTGTTCATGACATGGAAGATAAAGAAAATGGGAAAATATATTATGAATATGAAAGCTCTTCACTAGCTGCATGAGGGAATCATCATAATCCCTCTCAAAGGCAGATCTATATGTATTGCCTACTCCTAGGTCTTTCGTCCGCTGGATCAGACTCATTAGGGAGACACAGCTGATTGTGTCTGTGCCCTTGGCGTCAGATAGAAACACACCACAGTCCGTAATTCTGTGGTGTTCTCACCACCAAGGGTTCAGAAAAAGAACCCAACAGCACCCCCAAAGCAGCCAGCGAAGGGTTGTAAAAGAAACAAAATGTAAGTGTGGAGAGGACAAAAGTTGCTGAACAGCTAAAAAAACATTATGCAAACAGTATCATATAATACTGAACTTGTTACACCTAGAACAGTGAGAAATTGGAAATTTGTGAGTTGGGTCATAACTTCACAACAGAATGAGGTCATTTCATCTTTTTGGAGACATCTCCTCCTTGCCCCCCCCCCCCCCCCCCCCCCCCCCCCCTTCCCTTCCCATTACACTGAACTCGCCCTCCTTATTTAAAACAGGAAGTTCTGGGGAGTGTTCTTATTTCTGTTGTGAAGTAAAAGTCAACATCTTTTTTTCTGCTGAGTAAACGTGTGCAGCCTGCACAAGTGGTGAAGTCACCTACGCTTGACCCTTTTCTAGATTTCATTGCAAATGAAACTTGATTCATCAAATTGTTGTGCTGGCTGATTTGCACAGAAAAAGCATTACGAATCAGTTTCTTCAGCTGGCGAATTAAAAGATGATTATTTACAGTCTTGATTTTTTTTTTATCACTTAAAAATTGTTGCGAAGTTAATGAACACACTTAAAAAAAGTCCAATTGTAATTTTCATTTGTCAGATCACCTTAGATGTAAGCTTACTTGTATTTCATTAATAGAATTAATAATAAATGTCAAAAACATCACACACACACACACACACACACACACACACACACACACACATATATATATATATATATATATACATATACATACATATATATATATATATATATATGTACAGATTTAAATTTTCATGGCCTGTCTGTGTAGCTAACTTTCACCAAAAAATGTCATGCAGATCCTTTAGAAAAACTCAAGTTTTAGGATCAGCATTCTGAACTGTTTGGATATTTCTACACATCATCAGTTTACATTCCATTTATTATGTTCAAAACCAAAATTGTTTAAAACTAGCTGTATTGTTACTCTGATTCCACAACATGTGAGCAGCAAAGCAATCGCTGCGTTCATTAGTAATTCATAGGTAGTTTATAACTTCAGTTTGTCCTTTTTCCATGGCTAACATGTCGCCTACATTCAAAGCAAGCGAGCAGTAGAGTGGAACTTTTAAAGGCACATGCAGACTTAAGTCAGTGGGCTCATTTGTTTTTAGTTTGCTGGTGATAGAGTGGCCTTGCCAGCCATGTCAACCTTGGCCAGGTGTTGGCTGTGATCCAGCGGTTGTCTCTTTACAGCTCTCTTCAAGCTCCCGTGTAGGAGAGCGCAGTGCATGCCGTGTTGGTTTCAGCCAAATTGGGCAACATGCTTGGTGAATAATATGCTGAATGGGAGTGAGAGGAGAGGCACTGGCAGGTAGACATCCTCGTGGATACCCACATGGAAGGTGTGAAAGGGGAGAGGGGTGTGGCGTAAGGTTTTCCTTCAATGGGGTTGGGGGGGGGGGGGGGGGGGGGGGGATCGCTTAATACAAAACAGTGGAAATAACGGGGTTTATGTTTCCAGTTCTGTCCAGAGACTTGCTGATAGGCCTGTTTTCCACTTGCTGTGTGCTGTTCCCACAGCTGAAGGGTCAAACAGGACACACTCTAGCATGTTGAATACCAAAGGGCAGCAACTCTATGGCAGTTCAAGGTAAAGCTTTTGAGAGAGTAGAACTGTGCACAGATATATACCCATGGTTCAGCACACATCTGCATGCTTCGTGTTTCATAGTTTTTATCATCCATATACATGCATTTTTAAAATTTTTATTATTTTTTGGTTTCAGTGGATGCAGAACAGTTGAGCATGACTGTCTCCCCTGAACGACCACTGTACACGGAGGTATGGAAGGTGGCTGATAAGCTGTCCATGAGATGTCTTGGTCCCGTGGGGTCTGTAAATACCACTGGAGGAAATCCTCAGCCACAGGTAAATAGGGGACATCATTTCATTAAAAAAAAAAATCATACACCAACCCTCTTTATTTAAAACTTCACACCAACCCTCTTCACCTCAGACTTCCTGTAGTGTTCGTTCCACTATGCTGCAGAATGAAATACATCACAGTCCATGCCATTTGTCTCCCTTGTCAGTCAAGCCATTTGTCTCCCCTGTCGGGCGTACCAGTAGCCCCTTTGGTCTGTCATGTCATTGGTCCCCTTTGTCCCATTTATCCCCTTTGGTCGTGTCATTCATTCCCTTTATCAATCATACTGTTTGTCCCATTTGTCAGTCAGTGACATTTTCCTTCGTCAGATCGTGTCCCCTTTGTCAGTAATGCAATTAATCCCCTCTGTTACAACATTTGCCTTCTTGTCAGTCCTAACAATTGCCCCCTGGGTCAGTCATAACAGTTGCGCCCCTTTTTCAGTCATAACAGTTGCCCCCTGGATCAGTCATAACAGTTGCTCCCCTGGGTCAGTCATAACAGTTGCTCCCTGGATCAGTCATAACAGTGCGCCCTTTTTCAGTCATAACAGTTGCTCCCTGGGTCAGTCATAACAGTTGCCCCCTGGATCAGTCATAACAGTTGCCCCCTTTGTCAGTCATAACAGTTGCCCCCTTTGTCAGTCATAACAGTTGCTCCCTTTGTCAGTCATAACAGTTGCTCCCTTTGTCAGTCGTAACAGTTGCCCCCCTGGGTCAGTCATAACAGTCGCCTCTTGGGTCAGTCATAACAGTCGCCCCCTGGGTTCAGTCATAACAGTCGCCCCCTGGGTTCAGTCATAACAGTCGCCCCCTGGGTTCAGTCATAACAGTCGCCCCCGGGTCAGTCATAACAGTTGCCTCCTGAGTCACTTATGTCAGTTGGCCCCTGAGTTTGTCACACAACAGTTGCCCCCCCCCCCCTCTCCTCCCGTCAGTCACAACAGTTGTTCCCTGGGTTTGTCATAACAGTTGCCCCCTGGATCAGTTAACAGTTGCCCCCTGGGTCAGTCATAACAGTTTTCCCCTGGGTCAGTCATAACAGTTGCCCCCTTTGTCAGTCACAGTTGCCCCCTTTGTCAGTCACAGTTGCCCCCTTTGTCAGTTATAACTGTTGCCCTCTTTGTCAGTTATAACTGTTGCCCCCTTTGTCAGTCACAGTTGCCCCCTTTGTCAGTTATAACTGTTGCCCCCTTTGTCAGTCACAGTTGCCCCCTTTGTCAGTCACAGTTGCCCTCTTTGTCAGTTATAACTGTTGCCCCCTTTGTCAGTCACAGTTGCCCCCTTTGTCAGTTATAACTGTTGCCCTCTTTGTCAGTCATAGTTGCCCCCTTTGTCAGTTATAACTGTTGCCCCCTTTGTCAGTCACAGTTGCCCCCCTTTGTCAGTTATAACTGTTGCCCTCTTTGTCAGTCATAGTTGCCCCCTTTGTCAGTTATAACTGTTGCCCCCTTTGTCAGTCACAGTTGCCCCCTTTGTCAGTTATAACTGTTGCCCTCTTTGTCAGTCATAGTTGCCCCCTTTGTCAGTTATAACTGTTGCCCCCTTTGTCAGTCACAGTTGCCCCCTTTGTCAGTTATAACTGTTGCCCTCTTTGTCAGTCATAGTTGCCCCCTTTGTCAGTTATAACTGTTGCCCCCTTTGTCAGTCACAGTTGCCCCCTTTGTCAGTTATAACTGTTGCCCCCTTTGTCAGTTATAACTGTTGCCCCTTTGTCAGTCACAGTTGCCCCCTTTGTCAGTTATATAACTGTTGCCCCCTTTGTCAGTCACAGTTGCCCCCTTTGTCAGTTATAACTGTTGCCCCCTTTGTCAGTTATAACTGTTGCCCCCTTTGTCAGTCATAGTTGCCCCCTTTGTCAGTTATAACTGTTGCCCCCTTTGTCAGTCATAGTTGCCCCCTTTGTCAGTTATAACTGTTGCCCCCCTTTGTCAGTCATAGTTGCCCCCTTTGTCAGTTATAACTGTTGCCCTCTTTGTCAGTTATAACTGTTTTTTGCCCTCTTTGTCAGTTATAACTGTTGCCCCCTTTGTCAGTCATAACAGTTGCTCCCTTTGTCAGTCATAACAGTTGCTCCCTTTGTCAGTCGTAACAGTTGCCCCCCTGGGTCAGTCATAACAGTCGCCTCTTGGGTCAGTCATAACAGTCGCCCCCTGGGTTCAGTCATAACAGTCGCCCCCTGGGTTCAGTCATAACAGTCGCCCCTGGGTTCAGTCATAACAGTCGCCCCCGGGTCAGTCATAACAGTTGCCTCCTGAGTCACTTATGTCAGTTGGCCCCTGAGTTGGTCACAACAGTTGTTGCCCCCCCCCCCCCCTCTCCTCCCGTCAGTCACAACAGTTGTTCCCTGGGTTTGTCATAACAGTTGCCCCCTGGATCAGTTAACAGTTGCCCCCTGGGTCAGTCATAACAGTTTTCCCCTGGGTCAGTCATAACAGTTGCCCCCTTTGTCAGTCACAGTTGCCCCCTTTGTCATCACAGTTGCCCCCTTTGTCAGTTATAACTGTTGCCCTCTTTGTCAGTTATAACTGTTGCCCCCTTTGTCAGTCACAGTTGCCCCCTTTGTCAGTTATAACTGTTGCCCTCTTTGTCAGTCATAGTTGCCCCCTTTGTCAGTTATAACTGTTGCCCCCTTTGTCAGTCACAGTTGCCCCCTTTGTCAGTTATAACTGTTGCCCCCTTTGTCAGTCATAGTTGCCCCCTTTGTCAGTTATAACTGTTGCCCCCTTTGTCAGTCACAGTTGCCCCCTTTGTCAGTCACAGTTGCCCCCTTTGTCAGTTATAACTGTTGCCCCCTTTGTCAGTCATAGTTGCCCCCTTTGTCAGTTATAACTGTTGCCCCCTTTGTCAGTCACAGTTGCCCCCTTTGTCAGTTTATAACTGTTGCCCCCTTTGTCAGTCATAGTTGCCCCCTTTGTCAGTCACAGTTGCCCCCTTTGTCAGTCACAGTTGCCCCCTTTGTCAGTTATAACTGTTGCCCCCTTTGTCAGTCATAGTTGCCCCCTTTGTCAGTTATAACTGTTGCCCCCTTTGTCAGTCACAGTTGCCCCCTTTGTCAGTTATAACTGTTGCCCCCTTTGTCAGTCACAGTTGCCCCCTTTGTCAGTTATAACTGTTGCCCCCTTTGTCAGTCACAGTTGCCCCCTTTGTCAGTTATAACTGTTGCCCCCTTTGTCAGTCACAGTTGCCCCCTTTGTCAGTTATAACTGTTGCCCCCTTTGTCAGTTATAACTGTTGCCCCCTTTGTCAGTCATAGTTGCCCCCTTTGTCAGTTATAACTGTTGCCCCTTTGTCAGTCATAGTTGCCCCCTTTGTCAGTTATAACTGTTGCCCCCTTTGTCAGTCATAGTTGCCCCCTTTGTCAGTTATAAACTGTTGCCCTCTTTGTCAGTTATAACTGTTGCCCTCTTTGTCAGTTATAACTGTTGCCCCCTTTGTCAGTTATAACTGTTGCCCCCCTTTGTCAGTCACAGTTGCCCCCCTTTGTCAGTTATAACTGTTGCCCCCTTTGTCAGTCACAGTTGCCCCCTTTGTCAGTTATAACTGTTGCCCCCTTTGTCAGTCATAGTTGCCCCCTTTGTCAGTTATAACTGTTGCCCCCCCTTTGTCAGTCATAGTTGCCCCCTTTGTCAGTTATAACTGTTGCCCTCTTTGTCAGTCATAGTTGCCCCCTTTGTCAGTTATAACTGTTGCCCTCTTTGTCAGTCATAGTTGCCCCCTTTGTCAGTTATAACTGTTGCCCTCTTTGTCAGTCATAGTTGCCCCCTTTGTCAGTTATAACTGTTGCCCTCTCTTTGTCAGTCATAGTTGCCCCCTTTGTCAGTTATAACTGTTGCCCTCTTTGTCAGTCATAGTTGCCCCCTTTGTCAGTTATAACTGTTGCCCTCTTTGTCAGTCATAGTTGCCCCCTTTGTCAGTTATAACTGTTGCCCCCTTTGTCAGTCATAGTTGCTCCCTTTGTCAGTCACAGTTGCCCTCTTTGTCAGTCACAGTTGCTCCCTTTGTCAGGTGTTCAGTTTCCCTCTGTATGTGTCACAGATGTGTGTACGTGCGTATGCATGTGCTTGCCTACCTGTGCTTGCGCGCGCGCGCGCGCGCGTGCGTGCATGCGTGCATGTGTGTGTGTGTGTGTGTGTGTGTGTGTGTGTGTGTGTGTGTGTGTGTGTGTGTGACAGATGGTTAGAGTTTCCAATGGTGTGTGCGTTGCAGATTATATGAGTGAGGCTGTTTAGATGATGCGTGGGCTACAGATGATTTGTGTATGTTAAAGATGTGTATGTGTGTGTGTGTGTAAGGCTACAGATACTGTGTGTGTGTGAGAGATGGTGTGTGTACCGCGTATTACGGATGATATGTATGTAGTGGTACAGCAGTGTATGTCATATTATTTACACGCATTGTATGTATTACAGATAATACATTCATTACAAATGCTGCGTGTCTTACGCATGGTTTGCGTATGCTACAAGAGGTGTGTGTTATGGGCAGTGTGTGTTATAGATGATGGATGTGTTACAGGTGATATGTGCATTACAGATAAGTGTGTGTCAAAGATGAAATGGGCAGTGGGTGTTATAAATGATGGATGTGTTACAGGTGATATGTGGATAACAGATAACCTGCGTCACAGGTGATACACACGTCACAGGTGATACACATGTCACAGACAATGTATGTTACAGATCACATGGGTGTGGCAGTACAGGGATCTTGGCAAGGGGTGGATCCCTTACAACAACGACAACGACGTAACAGTAGTAGTTTCATCGGCATGTCCAACAACTGCTACAGGAATCAAAGCAGTACTCTCTTACGAAACTTGACCTTGGAGGACAGTGGCCGTGAATACCGCTGCTTTGTGCGCCGCGACTTTCAGGACAAAGAGGAGTTTGCTGCCAGTCATTTCATTGGCACAGTTACGGCTGACGGTGAGTGTAGAATGACGTGAGATGGTAAGGAATCATCTGACGGAACTGGTGATAGAGACTAAGGAGTAGTTGAATTGTGTGATTGAACTAGTTAAAGTTTACAATTACTAGCGATTACCGTTATTTTACCAGTTCAGATGACAAAATGTTGACTGAAATATCAGTCTCCGGTAGTTTGTGCTGATTTGTTTTTATTATTTTCGTTTTCTTTTTAACTGGATTTTGGGGTGGCATAGTGGACTGATGCAGTTGTGGCAGTTGTCTTTGACTTATTGCTTTGACTGGGCTACCAGTATTGTTTGACTGATTTGCCTATCCAGAGTTGACTTTGACTTATTGCTTTGACTGGGCTACAGTATTGTTTGACTGATTTGCCTATCCAGAGTTGACTTTGACTTATTGCTTTGGCTGGGCTACCAGTATTGTTTGACTGACTTGCCTATCCAGAGTTGACTTTGACTTATTGCTTTGGCTGGGCTACAGTATTGTTTGACTGATTTACCTATCCAGAGTTGACTTTGACTTACTGCTTTGGCTGGGCTACCAGTATTGTTTTGACTGATTTACCTATCCAGAGTTGACTTTGACTTACTGCTTTGGCTGGGCTACCAGTGTTGTTTGACTGATTTACCTATCCAGAGTTGACTTTGACTTATTGCTTTGGCTGGGCTACCAGTATTGTTTGACTGATTTGCCCATCCAGAGTTGACTTTGACTTACTGCTTTGGCTGGGCTACCAGTATTGTTTGACTGATTTGCCCATCCAGAGTGTGCAATACCAATTTTAAGAATTGCACATGATCTCTGAGTAGAGAGTAAAAAAATACCTGATGAAACTGGAATTAGACAGGAATGGCCTGATGGAACACATCTTCGTTAGGAATTGTCTGATAGAAATAAACAGTAAGGAATTGTATGATAGAACTAGTGTTACTAAACAGATGTCTGATGGAACACACTTAGTAAGGAATTGTCTATAGAACTCAAGTTTGTAAGGAATGGTCTGGCGGGTCAATAATTGAACAATAAGGAATAGTCTGATGGAATTACAAATAGATTATAAAGAGTTGCATGAAGGGACACATAAACATGTTGGAGGGATAGGAATGATCTGATGGCACTAGAGTTATAAAGAAATTGTCTGATGAATATAGACAATGAGGAGTTATTTGGTGGAACTAGACTTATAAAGAAATTGTCGGATGAATATAGACAATGAGGAGTTATCTGGTTGAACTAGACTTATGAAGAAATTGTCTGATGAATATAGACAATGAGGAGTTATCTGGTGGAACTAGACTTATAAAGAAATTGTCTGATGAATATAGACAATGAGGAGTTATCTGGTGGAACTAGACTTATAAAGAAATTGTCTGATGAATATAGACATTGAGGAGTTTATCTGGTGGAACTAGACTTATAAGAAATTGTCTGATGAATATAGACATTGAGGAGTTATCTGGTGTAACTAGAGTTATAAAGAAATTGTCTGATGGAAATAGAGGAATTGTCTGATGGAAGGCATGTTACACAGCAATAGACCTGCTTAATTATTCATTCAAAATTTGTATGTTTTTGAAACCCACAGACTACGGCACTAAGGGTCAAGTAGAAAAACCTCCAGTCTTGCCAGATTTAAAACCTACGTGTTATGTTGGTTCACCTGAGTGTTGTCTGGGGGGGATAGCAGTCATGTGATGTTGGTTCACCTGAGTTGTTGTCTGGGGGGGATAGCAGTCATGTGATGTTGGTTCACGTGAGGTGTTGTCTGGGGAATAGCAGTCATGTGATGTTGGTTCACCTGAGGTGTTGTCAGGGACTTGGGGGAATAGCAGTCATGTGATGTTGGTTCACCTGAGATGTTGTCTGGGATTTGGGGGAATAGCAGTGACGTGATGTTGGTTCACCTGAAGAGGTGTCAGGGACTTTGGGGAATAGCAGTCATGTGATGTTGGTTCACCTGAGGTGTTGTCTGGGGGAATAGCAGTCATGTGATGTTGGTTCACCTGAGGTGTGTCTGGGGGGATAGCAGTCATGTGATGTTGGTTCACCTGAGGTGTTGTCTAGGACTTTGGGGAATAGCAGTCATGTGATGTTTGTTCACCTGAGGTGTTGTCTAGGACTTTGGGGAATAGCAGTCATGTGATGTTGGTTCATCTGAGGTGTTGTCTGGGGGAATAGCAGTCATGTGATGTTGGTTCACCTGAGGTGTTGTCTGGGACGTGGGGAGGAATGGCAGTCATGTTATGTTGGTTCACCTGGGGGATAGCAGTCGTGTGATGTTGGTTCACCTGAAGAGGTGTCAGGGACTTGGGAGAATAGCAGTCATGTGATGTTGGTTCACCTGAAGAGGTGTCAGGGACTTGGGGGGGAATAACAGTCATGTGATGTTGGTTCACCTGAGGTGTTGTCTGGGGGGATAGCTGTCATGTGATGTTGAATCACCTGAGATGTTGTCTGGGGGAATAGCAGTCATGTGATGTTGGTTCATCTGAGGTGTTGTTGTCTGGGGAATAGCAGTCATGTGATGTTGGTTCACCTGAGGTGTTGTCTGAGGGGAATAACAGTCATGTGATGTTGGTTCACCTGAGGTGTTGTCTAGGACTTGGGGGGGGATAGCAGTCATGTGATGTTGGTTCACCTGAGGCGTTGTCTGGGATTTGGGGGAATAACAGTCATGTGATGTTGGTTCACCTGAGGTGTTGTCTGGGGGGATAGCAGTCATGTGATGTTGGTTCACCTGAAGAGGTGTCAGGGACTTTGGGGAATAGCAGTCATGTGATGTTGGTTCATCTGAGGTGTTGTCTGGGGAATAGCAGTCATGTGATGTTGGTTCACCTGAAGAGGTGTCAGGGACTTGGGGGGAATAACAGTCATGTGATGTTGGTTCACCTGAAGAGGTGTCAGGGACTTGGGGGGAATAACAGTCATGTGATGTTGGTTCACCTGAGGTGTTGTCTGGGGGGATAGCTGTCATGTGATGTTGGTTCACCAGAGGTGGTGTCTGGGGGGGATAGCAGTCATGTGATGTTGGTTCACCGGAGGTGGTGTCTGGGGGGGATAGCAGTCATGTGATGTTGGTTCACCGGAGGTGTTGTCTAGGACTTGGGGGGATAGCAGTCATGTGATGCAGCGGGCAGAAGTGCCTTCACCAGTGCAGTAAAATGGTGTCAGAGAAGCAGCATCTAACTGTCTCTGAGTCAGGAGCCAGAGATAAAAAAGAAAGCTGAAATGGAAACTCACTGGCATTGGCTCTGGCAATATAAAAACAACAAAAAAAAAATTGGGATTTGCTAGTCAACAATACCTGTCTGATGGAACTCGAGTTAGAACAGAAGAAATTGTCCGATGAATTTAGATTAAGACAGTAAGGAATTTCTGATGGAACTAGACTTGGGGGGAAAAAAAATCTGATGGAACTAGAGTTATACAGTGAGAAATTATCTGATGAAATCGGAGTTACTAAGGAAAGATCTGATAGAATGTGTGTTAGAAAGTGAGGGATTGTATTTTGGAAGTAGTGTCAACAATAATGAACCATCTAAAGAAAAACTTGTCAAACAGAAAAAAAGAATTGTTAGCTGGAACATGTGTTTGACTGTAAGAAATTGATCAAACGCACCTAGTAATTTGTCTGATGGAACACATGTTAGATAGTAAAGAGTGAGTCAAATAAGAAAAAACAAGTGGAAAAAAAAAAGAGACCGCCTTGAAACAAAAACAAAACAAAGAAAAGAAGGAAAAAGAGAGAGAACAAAAGACAAAAGAAAAAAAAAAGACAGTAAGGAGTTGTCTGCTGAATTATGTGTTAGACAGTAAAAAATTGTGTAATGAAACAAGTGTTAGGTATGAATGGTCTGCTGGATCTGGTGTTAGACTGTAAGTCTAATGGAAGACCTGTTTATAAGGAATTGTTTGATGGAACATGTGTCAGACAGTAAGGAATTGTCTGATGGAACATGTTTTAGTAAGGAGTTGTCTGATGGACCATGTTTTAGTAAGGAATTGTCTTATGGACCATGTTTTAGTGAGGAATTGTCTGATGGAACATGTGTTATTTAGGAATTCTCTGATGGAACATGTTTTAGTAAGGAATTGTCTGATAGAACAACATATTTTAGTAAGGAATTGTCTGATGGAATATGTTTAAGTAAGGAATTGTCTGATGGAATATGTTTTTAGTAAGGAATTGTCTGATGGAATATGTTTAATGGAACATGTTTTAGTAAGGAATTGTCTGATGGACCATGTTTTAGTAAGGAATTGTCTGATGGAACATGTTTTAGTAAGGAATTGTCTGATGGAACATGTTTTAGTAAGGAATTGTCTGATGGACCATGTTTTTAGTAAGGAACTGTCTGATGGAACATGTTTTAGTAGGGAATTGTCTGATTGAATATGTTTAAGTAAGGAATTGTCTGATGGAATATATTTTAGTAAGGAATTGTCTGATGGACCATGTTTTAGTAAGGAATTGTCTGATGGAACATGTGTAAGTAATGAATTGTCTGATGGAACATGTGTTATTTAGGAATTGTCTGATAGAACATATTTTAGTAAGGAAGTGTCTGATGGAATGTGTGCTTGATAGTAAGGAATTGTGTGATGGAACATATTTTAGTAATGTATTGTCTGATGGAACATGTATTAGTGAGGAATTGTTCTCATGGAATGTGTGTTAGACAGTAAGGAATTGTCTTATGGAATGTGTGTTAGACAGTAAGGAATTGTCTGATGGAATGTGTGTTAGACAGTAAGGAATTGTCTGATGGAATGTGTGTTAGACAGTAAGGAATGGTCTGATGGAACTTGTTTTACACTTTCCAGGTCTTCTTCCCCTCCTCTTTTTTTTCCATTTCCACTTGTACACACACACATGCACACACCGCACACATGCAAGCACACACAGACACAGAGACACACACACACAGAGACACAGACACAGACACAGAGACACACAGACACAGAGACACACAGACACAGAGACACAGAGACAGAGACAGACAGACAGACACACACAGACAGACAGACAGACACACACACAGACAGAGACACACAGACAGAGACACACAGACAGAGACACAGACACAGACAGAGACACAGACAGACAGACAGACAGACAGACAGACAGACAGACAGACACAGACAGACAGACAGACAGACAGACAGACAGACAGACACACACACACACACACACACACACACACACACACACACACACACACAGAGAGAGTTTTGGAGGATAATGTAGCCTGCAACATGGTCCAAGTGTTTATGGTTAGAAGGAAAAAAAAAAAACCCAGTATTTACCTATGAAGTGAGGCAGGTGTTTACGATGTGCTGAATTTTGCAGGTACCGTTCCTGATGTTGAAGAACCTTCTGACCGTGAGTTCTCCACTACCTACCCCCCATCCCCACTCTAACCCCAACCCATCCTTTACTCA
The DNA here is from genome assembly GCA_016801955.1 of Conus betulinus. Taxonomy (NCBI): domain Eukaryota; kingdom Metazoa; phylum Mollusca; class Gastropoda; order Neogastropoda; family Conidae; genus Conus; species Conus betulinus. The sequence continues at coordinate 49,144 of JADBJO010003988.1, read as the reverse complement.
GCTGTCTCTGTGTCTGTCTATATGTCTGTCCATTCATGTGTGTGAAGTGTATTATTTTCTGTGTCTGGTACCTCCTTCTTCAGTGTCCCTTGAGACGCACACGTACCTAAATGAAAGCACAGAAGTTCAGTTCTGATGCCAAAATGTCACTCATACAGTGGCTTCCAAAAGCATAAACAATGTTGAATGAGCCCGAGAGAGACGAAACAATTGTTTATTCCACCTGTAACCACCATATGTCTGCTTCAGTCAGTAAATGGACTGTTGATGATGTTTTGAAATGGCAACAACGCATGGATGATTACTGCCCCACACCCCATCCCCACCTCCCTATCCCTTCAAATCCGTCTGCTTTTACAAAACCGTTAACCTTGACCTTCTGAACTTTGAAAATGACCCTCAGAAGGTCAAAATGATCTTCACAATGTCCTATGGGAACACTGCTTTCAATGTCCTATCCATGGGAACACTGCTTTCAATGTCCTATCCAATGGGAACGCTGTTTTCAATGTCCTATCCATGGGAACACTGCTTTCAGTGTCCTATCCAATTGGTACACTGGTTGCAGGGAAACACAGGCGAGATGAAATCAGCAGATAATGCTTACCTGCTGCTCTTGGAATGAAAAATTTAGTGCTCTTTGTCCTGCTTCATGCTGTCTTTCTCTGTCTCTTCCTCTCTCATTTAACCATATGTCTTATGTCAAAATGCTCTTTAAACCATATGTGTGTATACAGCAATCAGACTGAAATGTCAGGAAAAAAAAAACTCTTTCAGTTTTTTTTTTTTTTGTTTAGTTATAAGTTAGATTATGTACATTATTAGGAACTATTGTTTATCGCAGTCAATCTTGGTCAGATTGTGCTAGTTAGCCATGGAAATGAATATCACAGAAGCAGTGATTTCATGTTTTTAACGGTCATGCTTTCTAAGTGTTCATCCAGTATTTTATAAGAATGGATTATGCCTTGACAGCATGGGATTCTTCTAGTGCTGACATCTGAAAAACCTACATCTCTGCACTGTACAAACATCCTGTAAAAAATGTAATTTAAACATTGGATTGATTTAATTCTGGTGATAACGAAACGCTTGATAACACTCCCCAGACTTTAGAATATGCTAGGGCTGCTGTGATTATCAAACATGGATTGCGATAGGTTTTTTGTTGTTGTGTACGTCATACGCAGACCAGCTGAAAAAATGCATACAACTGGCCTGATTTTGCGTCCGCGCACAAAGTCATAGAGATACGTGAACTGAAAAAGAAAAAACGATCTCGTCAAGGTCAAACAAGGTCTTTTTAATACTGTCTGATCTTTCCACCTCCGAAGATGAAATCGGATTAATCCCTGAATGCTCCACTTCTGCTGTAGACGTGGAAGGTTTGAGGAAGGAGGAGTTGATGATTCTGAAACACTCTGATCCAGTGGCCTTTTCTGCGAAAAGAAACGTGAAAGGGATTGCTGCTTTTTCTCTGTCATTGTTTTCCATACACTGGGGCGATGGCGGGAAAGAATGACAGCAGATTTACAGGATCTAAACTTACAACACGTGTGACGTCACAGCCTGCACGTCCGACACTATCTATGGTCTGTTTTATGATCGCTACAGCGCATTATTAGCTGTCACAGTATCCAGATTCTTGTTTGGCAGTGGGCGCAAAAACACAAAAAACGAAACGGGACGCAGTGAGGCAGGTGAGAGAGTCACTGCTTCAGACGTTGACACCTGTTTATTTATTTCGATGTACTGCCCGTAGACCAAAGCTTTTTGCATGCAACTTACGCATTGCAAGTAAAAAATTGCGTATGCAGGTCAGTGAAATGGGCGAAATATGTGTGAGTTTTGCGTTAGTATGATCCCTGCTCAAAGTAGGTATTGATATGGCTTCTGTGAGTGCTAGACGTTCCACATACATCACAGTTTTTTGTAACTTGTTGTCCTGATATGTATCTCATGCTACCAATTTCATCCCAAGAATTTCTCAACAAAATAAAAGTGGGAGCGTTCCAGCAGACTTCAGTCAGCATTTGATTCATTCACGTCAGTTATACTTGACCGCTGAGGCCCAACAGCAGCCCAACAGCAGCCCAACAGCGCCTCGTTGGTGATTAGATGCCTCCCTCCCCACCCAGTCGTCAGTTATGGCCAAACATTGGCTACAACTCGGAGACTTTGCAACAACTGGCACGCCTAAAGTGGGCTTTTCGGATGGGCTTTGCTGTAAAGTCTTTTGATAGTTCAGTGACATGTTCATTGGATGGTTTACCTTGAATGGGTGTGTGAGGAGAGGACTTGAAGTGTGATGATTCATGGGGGAGGGAAGGGAGAGGGAGGGGGGTGGGTGTCGTGGTGCCAGCTTTTTTTGTTTGTTTGTTTCCTGTACATGTTGAGGGCAGAATAATGGAAGTGCATTTCATGTTTTTCTTTTTTAGTCTCGGTTTTTGTCGATAAAATGTGCCAATTGGCATTGCTTTTTGGTTGTTGTTGTTTTGTTTTCTCAGAGCTGTTCTGAGGGGTTGGATAGAAATTCTGCTTCTGCATGTAGGAATGTAAAGGGCAATGATTATCTGGTAGTGAACGGATGGATTATGTTCTGTGTCCCAGTCTTTTTGTTGATTGTACTGAATTGTTGTTTATATATCTGTAAAGTTTTCTTTCTTTGTTTCTTGTATGCGGTGTATGTCTTCTTTGTTGATTACGCGTTACGACTTGATCTCTCTGTGTTTTTATGGTCACTTTTGTGGATCATTTGTTGCTATTTATATTCATGTCCTTGTGCTGGAGTGAAAGGGGGGAGGAAGGAGGCAGATAGAGTGGAGCCATCGGGAATGTTGAGGGGGCATGTCAGAAAAGCATGCAAAGATATCTGTTACCATGTCCAGTCCTTTTCTCTCTCTTCGTCCTTATTGGTCTCTGTATCTCTGTCAGTTTTATCCCTCCCTGTTTCTCTGTTTCTCTCTCTCTCTCTTTCTCTCCCTCTCTGTCTCACAGCCCTGATGTGGCCCTTTGCGGTCGGCTGGGCTATAAGCAACATTATCTTATCTTACCCTCTCTCTCTCTCTCTCTCTTTCTCTTTCTCTCACTCTCTCTCTGTCTGTCTTTATTTCTGTTCTCTGTTCACCTGTCTGTCTGCCTTTCTCTCTCTCTGTCACTGTCTCCGTTTATCTCTCTCTGTCTCTGTCTCTCTCACTCACTCCCACTCTCTTTCTTTCTTTCTCTCTGTCTGACTGTCTCTGTCTCTGTCTCTGTTTCTGTCTCTCTCTCTGTCTCTCTCGCTCCTTCTCTTGCTCTCTTTTTCTCTTTCTGTCTCTCTGTCTCTCTTGCTGTCTCTCTGTTTCTCTCATTCTCTGTCTCTTATTCAGTCTCTTCTTATTTTCTCCTCCCATTCTGTTTTGTAGCCTTCTGTTTTGGTTGCCTTACATTGATTCAGAGATTTTCTGTCCTTTCAGCCGGCAAAGCCAATGTGGGTGCTATAGTTGGAGGCGTTGTTGGAGCTCTCATCCTCATCGCTGTCATCATCGTCATCGTCTACTTCGTGGTCATACGTCCTCGCCGTCAAAGGCAGCCAGATGACGAAAGTGAGTTGTTTGTGCGACAGAGTTGCTTCCCATCAGCACATCATTGTAAGGACATTCAGATGAAAAGCTGTCGTAAGCTAATCATTGTTAGGATGTTATAGCTTAATTAGTACCATTAGCTAGCCATTGTTAGGACTCTTCGACTAAAAATTGCTCTTCTTAAATAAATGTCAGCGAACCGCCCAGAGAAACGTGGACAAACGAGTCACAAGACAAACCACAACGCGTTTCAACCTCTTAGGTCTTCTTCAGTTGGAGAGTCCTAACAATGGCTAGCTAATGGCAAAATTGCTGTCAGATAGCCATTGTTACGACTCTTCAACTAAAAATTGCCATTAGCTAGCCATTGTTAGGACTCTCCAACTGAAAATTGCCATTAGCTGGTCATTGTTAGGACTCTCCAACTGAAAATTTCCATTAGCTAGTCATTGTTAGGACTCTCCATCTGAAATTGCCATTAGCTAGCCATTGTTAGGACTCTCCAACTGAAAATTGCCATTAGCTAGCCATTGTTAGGACTCTCCATCTGAAAATTTCCATTAGCTAGCCATTGTCGGGATGCTTCAACTAAACCCTGTCAATATCACATCAGTGTTTCAGTGTTTCTGACTGAAATCTGTCATCAGCAGGTGACTTGTTCGGACTTTCCTATTAAAAGCTGTCGTCGGCACATTATTGTAGAGACATTCTGACTGCAGTCTGTTATCTACATGTCTCTGTTAGGATGTTCTCAGTGAAAGCTGTCATCAACTATTCATTGGCAGCAGGTGTCAGACATCCTTTTTTTTGTAAGAAGGCTCTGACTGAAAGCTGTCGTGAGCACATGTAAGAATGCTCAGACTGAAAGCTGTCGTGAGCACAGGTAAGAATGCTCTGACTGAAAACTGTCGCGAGCACATGTAAGAATGTTCTGACTGAAAGCTGTTGTGAGCACACGTAAGAATGCTCTGACTGAAAGCTGTCATGAGCACATGTAAGAATGCTCTGAAAGCTGTCGTGAGCACATGTAAGAATGCTCTGCCTGAAAGCTGTTGTGAGCAAACATAAGAATGCTTTGCCAGAAAGCTGTTGTGAGCGCATGTAAGAATGCTCTGACTGAAAGCTGTCGTGAGCACATGTAAGAATGCTCTGCCTGAAAGCTGTTGTGAACAAACATAAGAATGCTTTGCCTGAAAGCTGTTGTGAGCGCATGTAAGAATGCTCTGCTTGAAAGCTGTCGTGAGCACACGTAAGAATGTTCTGCCTGAAAGCTGTCGCGAGCACATGTAAGAATGTTCTGACTGAAAGCTGTCGCGAGCACATGTAAGAATGTTCTGGACTGAAAGCTGTCGCAATCACATGTAAGAATGTTCTGACTGAAAGCTGTCGCGAGCACATGTAAGAATGTTCTGACTGAAAGCTGTCACGAGCACATGTAAGAATGCTCTGCCTGAAAGCTGTCGTGAGCACATGTAAGAATGCTCTACCTGAAAGCTGTCGTGAGCAAACATAAGAATGCTCTGCCTGAAAGCTGTCGTGAGCACATGTTAGAATGCTCTGCTTGAAAGCTGTCGTGAGCAAACATAAGAAGGCTCTGCCTGAAAGCTGTTGTGAGCATATGTAAGAATGCTCTGCTTGAAAGCTGTCGTGAGCACACGTAAGAATGCTCTGCCTGAAAGCTGTCGCGAGCACATGTAAGAATGTTCTGACTGAAAGCTGTCGCGAGCACATGTAAGAATGTTCTGGACTGAAAGCTGTCGCGATCACATGTAAGAATGTTCTGACTGAAACTGTTGCAAGCACATGTAAGAATACTCTGCCTGAAAAGCTGTCGTGAGCACATGTAAGAATGCTCTACCTGAAAGCTGTCGTGAGCAAACATAAGAATGCTCTGCCTGAAAGCTGTCGTGAGCACATGTAAGAATGCTCTGCCTGAAAGCTGTCATGAGCAAACATAAGAATGCTCTGCCTGAAAGCTGTCATGAGCACAGGTAAGAATGCTCTGCCTGAAAGCTGTCATGAGCACATGTAAGAATGATCTGCCTGAAAGCTGTCGTGAGCACATGTAAGAATGCTCTGCCTGAAAGCTGTCATGAGCACATGTAAGAATGCTCTGACTGAAAGCTGTCATGAGCGCATGTAAGAATGTTCTGGACTGAAAGCTGTCGTGATCACATGTAAGAATGTTCTGACTGAAAGCTGTCATTAGCACATGTAAGAATGCTCTGACTGAAAGCTGTCGTGAGCACATGTAAGAATGTTCTGCCTGAAAGCTGTCATGAGCACATGTAAGAATGCTCTGCCTGAAAGCTGTCGTGAGCACATGTAAGAATGCTCTACCTGAAAGCTGTCGTCAGCAAACATAAGAATGTTCTGCCTGAAAGCTGTCATTAACACGTAAGAATGCTCTGACTGAAAGCTGTCGTGAGCACATGTAAGAAAGTTCTGCCTGAAAGCTGTCATGAACACACATAAGAATACTCCGAAAGCTGTTGTCAGCACATGTAGAAAGTTCTGCCTGAAAGCTGTCGTGAGCACCAGTGAGAATGCTCGTCCTGAAAGCTGTCATGAGCACAGGTGAGAATGCTCGGCCTGAAAGCTGTCGTGAGCACAGGTGAGAATGCTCGGCCGGAAAGCTGTCGTGGGCACAGGTGAGAATGCTCAGCATGAAAGCTGTTGTGAGCACAGGTGAGAATGCTCGCCGGAAAGCTGTCGTGAGCACAGGTGAGAATGCTCAGCATGAAAGCTGTTGTGAGCAGAGGTGAGAATGTTTGGCCTGAAAGCTATCGTGAACACATGTAAGAATGTTCTGACTGAAAGCTGTCGTGACCATGTTATTCTTAGGTATTTTCTGAATGAAATGTTTCATCAGTACATTATTGTCAGGTATGCTCAGACTGAAATCTTTCATCAACATGTGTGTTGTAGGTATGTTCTTCATGAAAGCTGTCAACAGCATTGTTAAAATGTCCTGAATTTTTGTCTCCTGTTTGTTATGTCTGAAGACTGCATATTTGTTCAAAGTTTACTTTCTTTTTTAGCTTTGTGTTTAAAATCTGAGTTACCTTACAGCTTGTCTTGTGTGTTTATTTGCATTTTGCCCTTTTCATCTGTAACACTGCAATCTGTTTCATTTTCTTTGTCTGTAGTATTAAACTACATAAGCATAGATAGTAAAGTAGTACAAAACGTGTTTACAGTATTCCATTTTGTAGTGTATAGATAGTGCAATAATGCAAAATGTGTTTACAGTGTTGCTGACTCTACCTGTATGAATAGTATCTTAGCGTGAAACTTGTTACGCATCGTACATGTATGGAAAGTATCATGGTGAGAACTCGTCTTCAAAGTTTGCATGTAACGACAGTACCCAGATGCAAAGCATGCCTGTACATGGTCACACTGAACATGTAAAGAGAATGCTCATGTATAAAACTTTGCTTACACACTCTTGTATAGTGTACATGTATAGATAGCGCCAGTGTGTGAAAATCTGTCTGCGCGTTGTTGTAAATGGTACACGTAGTGTTTCCAGAAAGTGCCGTAGTGGAAAGTTTGTCTGGGTGTCCAATATTGTACATTAATAGGTACCACCATATTTGAAACTCTTGTTCCATAGTATAAAATTTGTGTTGATACTATTGAATGTTGTTTATGTGTGCAAATTACCATTATGCGAAATGTTTTTATCTGCAGTGTTGTCTGTTTATGGCTAGTGTGTTGATTGCTCTTTCTGTCTGTCCTTTCCGTGTTTCAGAGGTGGACGGAAATACAGACAAGGGGTGAGTAGTGTGTCAGTGTATGCTGATGACTGTCAGTGTGTGATGTGATGTGATGTGTCATGTTGTTGAGGTCCACGGTGATAGGTGATGGGGCTTTATATCCTTGTGGGGTCCTCGGAGCTATTTCACTACAGACACCTTCCCCTCCTTCTCTGGGAGTTCAGTGCAAGTAAACTATCTTCCTTTTCTGTCATTGCTTTTGACTGCCTTCAAAAAAAAAAAAACCCAAACAAAGTAAAAAAAGGTCTGTCTTTGCTGTTTATTGGTTCATTTTTCTGCTTTTTGGACCCATTTTCCTGTCTTTAATCTTGAAACTCTTGCATTTATTCCAGGTCACAAATTACAACGTGCCCGCTTGTTGTTGTTGTTTTGCTGTTGTAGTCTGGTGACCAGGAAGCGAAAACTGTACACAGTGTCCAGGGTGGATACCCACTGTCTGTTCTGCAGTGTCTTGTTTGCCTAGGTGCCTTATTCATTCATGTATTTATTCGTTTACATTCAGATGATTTTCATCAACTTTTTATGATTAAAAAAAAAATCTTGGTTAAGAAAGATCAGATGGAATGGCTGACACTTCCATCACAATCTACTCTTCCATCACAGTCTACTCTTCCATCACAGTCTGCACTTCGATCACAGTCTACTCTTGCTTCACAGTCTACTCTTGCATCACAGTCTACTCTTGCATCACAATCTACTCTTGCATCACAGTCTACTCTTGCATCACAATCTACGCTTTCATCACAGTCTACTCTTGCATCACAGTCTACACTTCCATCACAGTCTACTCTTGCATCACAGTCTACTCTTGCATCACAATCTACACTTCCGTCTCATTCTACTCTTGCATCACATTCTACTCTTGCATCAGTATACTCTTCCATCACAGTCTACTCTTCCATCACAGTCTGCATCACAGTCTACTCTTCCATCACAGTCTACTCTTCCATTACAGTCTACTCTCTTCCATTACAGTCTACACTTGCATCACAATCTACTCTTGCATCACAGTCTACACTTCCATCACAGTCTACACTTCCATCACAGTCTACACGTGCATCACAGTCTACACGTGCATCACAGTCTACTCTTGCATCACAATCTACATTTCCATCACAGTCTACTCTTCCATCACAGTCTCTACACTTGCATCACAGTCTACACGTGCATCACAGTCTACTCTTGCATCACAGTCTATTCTTGCATTACAATCTACACTTGCACTTCTGCCACAGTGTACTCTTCCATCATAATCTACTCTTCCATCACAATCTACACTTCCATCACAGTCTCTCCTCCTCCACCACAATCTACTCATCCATCACAATCAACACTTCTTCCACAATCTACACTTCCATCACAATCTACTTTTCCATCACAGACTACTCTTCCTTTAAAGTCTACATTTCCATCACAATCTACAATTCAGTCATAATCTACTCTTCCCTCACAATCTACTCTTCCATCACAATCTGCAATTCTGCCACAATCTACACTTCCATCACAATCTACACTTCCACCACAATCTACATACTCTACTCTTCCATCACAATCTTCCATAACAGTCTACTCCATTAAAGTCTACACTTCCATCACAATCTACACTTCCATCACAACCTACAATTCCATCACAATCTACTCTTTCATCACAGTCTGCACAGTCTACACTTCCACCACAATATACTCTTCCATCACAGTCTACACTTCTGTCACAGTCTACACTTCCATCACAGTCTACACTTCTGTCACAGTCTAGTCTTCTGCCACAATCTACTCTTCCATCACAGTCTACACTTCCATCACAGTCTGCACTTCCATCATAATCTACTCTTCCATCATAATCTACACTTCCATCATAGTCTACTCTTCCATCACAGTCTACTCTTCCATCACAGTCTACTCTTCCACCACAGTTTACACTTCCACCACAGTCTACACTTCAGTCAGTTCCCTCACAGTCTCTACACGTTCATCACAATCTATGCTCCAATCGCAATCTACTCTACCATCATAGTCTACACTTTCATCAGTCTACACTTCCATCACAGTCTACTCTTCCATCACAATCAACACTTCCATCACAGTCAACACTTCTGTCACAGTCAACACTTACATCACTGTGTACATTTCCATCACAATCTAGTCTTCATGCATGCATAAGGATGTCAGTAGTTCAGCTACTATGTCATTAATTGTGTGTATGTTGTCTCTTTTTCTTTCTGTGTCATTATTGTGTGTGTGTTGTCTCTTTTTTCCTTCTGTGTCATTAATTGTGTGTGTTCTCCCTTTCCCCCCTTGGTGTCATTAATTTTGTGTGTTCTCTCTTTTTCAGGATGTAATGTTTTTCACAGCCTGATCTTTGCTGTACGTGACCTTTTTCCCCCATGAGTCTGACAACCCTGAAAAGACCCAGTGTGGCTGGCTAGGCTGTTCTAAAACAAGCTATAAACTGTGCGGGTTTTATGTCAGCTCTTAGGATGTGATGTAATGTGATGTTACCTGTCATTGTGTGATGTCCTGTAACTTTTGAATGACAAATTTTAAATGTAATTAACAGCGAACTGCCAAGAAAATGTAGACAAAAGAATCATAAGACAGAACACGACGCGTTTCGACCTCTTAGATCTTCTTCAGGCAAGTTCACACGCAGGACAACGAAAATGAACATGCAATCACTTACCTTCATTCACTTAACTCGTTCGACGCTGGTAACCAGTCAGCTGAACACACTCTTGAGATCGCACAGCACGACTCAATAACTGATGAATATGGTCGGCAATTCCATCACTATCATCAACTCACCTTCATGCTCGAGTGAGTTGTTGAATAAAAGATTATTATTTTTGTCAGAAAAGATTAGCTGAGCCTGCTCAGCTGTGTAAGTACGCTGATTTGGTCGCTACACTCGTCGAAGGTTGCGCCGCCATGTTTGCAAGCGAGACAAAGCGCTGCTGGCTGGTCATCCAGTCAGTGATGAGAATAAATGATCTTTCTCCTCACATGTGGTCATTTGCATATCATTTTAATACTGCAGACATATAAGGCTTACTACGCACACTCTATTTCAGTCCTTTGATAGGAATAGTAACGAATGAAAATTCAAGAAAAATGCATGACGTCAGTGGACGGCCCATAGGCACTGGGAGTACATTTTTATTGCGGCGTCAGCTGACGGCTTAAAGGCACTCAACGGGTTAAGTGCAACATGGGCATTGAATCAAGTGAAGGACAGTCAAAGATGTGATTTCATGTGCAGGCTGTGGGTTTTGTTGTTGTTGTGCTATTGTGTTTTCTTTGCTTTTCTGAAACCTGACTTGGGGAACTGATCAAGCATTGCATGGATTGTTTGGGGGATAGGAACTCTGTTTAGAAATCCGTCAGGCATGGGAGTAATTGTATGATAGATGGCAGCCCTCATGTTGGAAACCAGACATCCACTATGGATGGATATTTTGGGGAGAAGTGATCACACATGGGATGATCAAGGTTGGGATGGATTGTTTGGGTGACTGTAGGCCTCAGCAGAAAAAACTAACGATCAAACATGGCATGGATTGTTTGGGTGACTGTAGGCCTTCGCTGAAAAACTAACGATCAACATGGCATGGATTGTTTGGGTGACTGTAGGCCTCCGCTGAAAAAACTAACGATCAAACATGGCATGGATTGTTGGGTGACTGTAGGCCTCCGCTGAAAAAGTAACGATCAAACATGGCATGGATTGCTTGGGTGACTGTAGGCCTCCGCTGAAAAAACTAACGATCAAACATGGCATGGATTGTTTGGGTGACTGTAGGCCTCTGCTGAAAAACTAACGATCAAACATGGCATGGATTGCTTGGGTGACTGTAGGCCTCCGCTGAAAAAACTAACGATCAAACATGGCATGGATTGCTTGGTGACTGTAGGCTTCCGCTGAAAAACTAACGATTAAACATGGCATGGATTGTTTGGGTGACTGTAGGCCTCCGCTGAAAAACTAATGATCAAACATGGCATGGATTGTTTGGGTGACTGTAGGCCTCTGCTGAAAAAGTAACGATCAAACATGGCATGGATTGTTTGGGTGACTGTAGGCCTCCGCTGAAAAAGTAACGATCAAACATGGCATGGATTGTTTGGGTGACTGTAGGCCTCCGCTGAAAAAGTAACGATCAAACATTGCATGGATTGTTTCGGAGATGGCAACCCTTAGGTTGGAAAACAGACAATCAAACATGAGAATTTTGTTGTTCTTTTTTGCTAATGGTGGACCTCAGTTTGAAAACTGGTATTACTATCATTATCATACTTATGTAGTGCAAATAATGGTTAGAGACCAAGCTTTAAGTGCTTCACAATCCATGCTCACGTTTACACAACAGGCTGCCTGCCTGGGTAGAGCTGGCTGAAGGGCTGCCTGCTGGCACAAATTATTCATTTCTTGTTCATTCAGTTGAATATCAGCTGCTCAGACTTTCGTTCATTCCTTTGGTTTTCATGGAGGATGCATGCTAACTGAAAAAGCGTCATCCATGCCAACGGCCAAACAAAGGTTTCTCTTGGTGATGGGATTTTACATGTGCGCAAGATCATATGCATGTGTTCACACATGGAACCTCGGTTCATGGTCTCATTTGACAAAGTTTCGGGAAGTGGAGTCAGAATCAAAGTTAACTCTGGGGTAAAATGATCAAGCATTGCGTGAATTGTCCAGGATACGGCAACCTTCTGTTTAGAAAAACTAATAAGAAAGTGTGAGAGGGATCATTTTGATGACAGTCGCCCTCAGGTTGATAACCAAAAATCAGATGTGGCAAGGATTGTTTAGGAGAGCGTAACCCTCAGTTTGGAAGATTAGTAATCAGGCATTGAATTGATGAATAGCTAGGTATGAGCCCTCAGGTGAAAAACTAAAGATCAAACTTTGTGTGGATTGTTCAGAAGACCGCAAAAGAAGGCAAAGCTCATTTGCAAAACTAATGATCAAGCATAGCATGGACTGTTCTGGAGGAACTGATCAGACATGGGATGGATTGCTGAGGAGATGGGGGACTTCAGATTGAAAGACCAATGACAGAGCATTATTTTTTGTCAAGCAAACATGGGAAGGACTGTTTAGGATACAGCAAACATGGAAAGGATTGTTTAGGATACAGCAAACCTCAGGTTGGAAACCTACGGATCAGCCCAGGTACAGGGATTGTAGGAGGAATATCTTACCCAGTCTTGCAAGGATTGTTTAGGAGTGGCAAACGTGAGGGTGGAGAACCAGTGCTAAAGTATGGCATGGACCGATATGATCAGACTTGAGCTGTTCAGGAGACAGCTAACCTCCGATTGGAGTGTGATCAAGAATGGGATGAGCTGTTGTTGTTGAGGAAACGATCAGGCATTGAATTGGTCGTTTGGGATTCATGGACCCTCAGACTGGAAATGTAATGATTGAGCATGGCATGAATACTTTGTGAGGAAAAGAAAAAACAAGCATTGCATTTATTGTATGGGAGATGGCCACCCATCAGCTAGAAAAGAAAGAATCAATTACAGAAAGATTTCTTTTTAGGAAACACTCAAGGATGTCTGAATTGTTTTTTTTTATTTGTTGTTGTTGTGTTTGTTATTTTGGGGGGCATGGAGGGTGGGAGAGCATCCCTCATAACGGAAAACTAACGATGAAGTATGGGATGGATTGTAAAGGAAAGATCAGCCCTCAGGCTGGTAAACCAGATGAGAAGCGGTTGTTAGTGAGTGAAGGAAGAAGATGGTCTGAAATGGCTGTGAACGTTGTCCAGACAAAGCAAAGTGCGATGAGAAATTTTGCTCTTGTCAGTACGAAAGAAAAGTCATGGGTAAAGTACTTGATTACAAACGGTGGAATAGTTTTCAGGTAAAGGCTAGGCCACGCTGCAGTGGTTTTCTGCTTAAACTTACGTTGCAGGTTCCTGGAATTGTCAGTTTAATGCTCATAAATTGATGAAATTCTACAGCTTCAGTGGGCACTTCTGACCCCTGAAGGGGCATTGCTTCATGACCTTGCGGAGAAGGCCCACACAGTCACGCTGGATTCCTCCACATACCCCCTGCTTGCTCTAAATATCTCAGCATTTTTGTTTCTACCTTTTTCAGGGCTGATTATCTCATTGTTCGTGTATTCACCCTGGTGGATCTGTAGGTGTGATGTTACGTGTTGTTATACTAATAGATTGGTACTTACGGTGTATTTGTTGTTATGCCAGTAGCTATGAATCCTCTTAGCCAGTGTTTTGTGAAATTTCATATGCACCAATAGAAGGTATTTCATATATAATTAAAGTTAGAGATGCTTTGTGTCAAATGACAGATTTGAAAGTGACATGCATCAATAGAAAAAGATGTTGCCCTTGTGTATATAAGGATAGAGGTGCATGTGTCAAATTAAGAAAGATTTGATGTGCTGCCACGGAAAGAGGTATTGTCAGGTAGAAGTAAAGGTACTGAAAGACAGATGACTGCATGGAATGGGAGGACCACGCATTCAGTGCTTCATCATACACACACACACACACACACACACACACACACACACACACACACTTTTTCTGTCTCTGTCTCTATCTCCCCTTCTTTATATCCGTTTGCCTTTGTGTGTCTGTCTGTCTCTGTCTCTCACAAGTGGGCTTGTGTAATTACTTTTCGTATCATTGATGTTGTTCTGTTTAAATCATGATGCCCATCTTTCCCCTACCCTGTTCTGAATGGGCAGAATGCGTAGCACAGTAAATATTTTTTTGTTTGTAACCTTATTCATATTTTCGCTCTGTCTCTGTCTCACTGTCTGTCTGTCAGTCACTCTCTCTCTCTCTCTCTTTTTCTCTCAGTCTCTTTGTCTCTGTCTGTCTGTCTTTCTGTCTCTCACTCTCTCACATCTCTCTCTCTCTCTCTCTCTCTCATTCGTACACACAGAGACACAACAAACATTTATTTGTTTGTGCAGAGATGATGCAGACGCTGTTCCCACCTACCCTAATGATGACCCTTCGGTCCTCTACAGTCAGCCAAAACGCCGTGGCAAGGACAAGGTAAGTGTTGACTGTCATGTGCCTGTAGTCTGTCCCAGGGTTAGGAGAATGGTCGTCCAGCTTTCTGTGTGTACAACTCAGGCTGCTTTCTTTTGGGGAGAGCGCATTGCCATAGAACAGAACTACCTTTTGGATGTGTGTTTTTTTTTTTCCCCGTGCCTGTGGATGTTGTTGTTGATGTAGCAGAGTGGGTTTTTCTTTGGAATGTTGTCAGAGACAACTCTTTGTTGAATGCTGTTAGAGACAACTCTTTGTTGATGTTGTCAGGGGCAACTGCTTCATTGGGTGAATGGCGGAGGCAGTTCTTTTTTGTACTCCCAGTTCTTATAGAACAGGGAGTACTTTACAATGGGAACAAAGAAATGCTTTCTGTCTGTCCGTGGTCAAAATGTGTTCCACTCACTCCAGACAAAATTTCTGGGACAATCTTTCTGAAAATTTGTTGGTATGTTCACTATGGGTCACGGATGATGCCCGATGTTTTGTTCTGCCAGATTGCTGTTTGTAACGGCTATTACGGCCCAAGAAAAAAATCAAGTCCGATAAGGGGATAAGCACCGCACTGTCGAGTTTTTTTTTTCTTCCACTAACTGGAAATGCTCCGCCCTCTTTCTCAGTGTACACACGTATTCAACATAAACTGGGAGTACGTTTATATGCTTTACATCTTGTTTGAATGTGGTCAGGGGCAACGTTTGTTGAGTGCCTTCAGGTGCATCTCTTTTGTTGAATGTTTGTCAAGGGCAGCTGAGTTGTTTAGTGATCAGAGGTGACAACTCCTGTGTTAAATGTTGTCGGCGGTAACTCTTTTGTTGAATTTTGGCAGGGACAACACCTTTATTGAATGTTTGTCCGGGGCACCTCCCTAGTTGAATGTCGTTGGTAGCAACGCTTTTCTGAAATGCTGTCAGGCAACTGTTTGTTGAATGTCATAAGGGGCAACTCTTTTGCTGAATGCTGTAAGGGGCAACTCCTGTGTCGAATGTGCAGGAAAACTCCTTTGCTGAATGTTGTCAGGGAAACGTTCTTGATGGAATGTATCCCACACCTGTAATACACCTGTCCACTAGTAATGCTTCTATCAGTGGTACATCCGATCTCCTGTAACACATCCCACCACCAGTAACACATCTCACTACATGGAACAACACATCCAGAAAAAAAAAAAAAAATGAATGAAAAAAACAAAAAAAAACAAAAACCAACACATCCCCCACCAGTAACACTTCTCACTATACGTAACAACACATCCCACCACCAGTAACACATCTCACTACATGTAACAACACCTCACACCACAAGTAAACACATCTCACTACATATAACAACACATCCCACCACCAGTAACACATCCCACCACCAGTAACACATCTCACTACATGTAACAACACATCCCACCACCAGTAACACATCTCACTACATGTACAAACACATCCCACCACCAGTAAACATCTCACTACATGTAACAACACACCTCACCACCAGTAAACACATCTCACAGCCAGCAACACATCCCACCAACAGTAACACATCTCACTACATGTAACAACACACCTCACCACCAGTAACACATCTCACAGCCAGCAACACATCCCAGCACCAGTAACACATCTCACTACATGTAACAACATCCCAGCACCAGTAACACATCTCACTACATGTAACAACACATCCCACCACCAGTAACACATCTCACTACATGTAACAACACATCCCAGCACCAGTAACACATCCCACCACCAGTAACACATTTCACTACATGTAACAACACATCCCACCACCAGTAACACATCTCACTACATGTAACAACACATCCCAGCACCAGTAACACATTTCACTACATGTAACAACACATCCCAGCACCAGTAACACATCTCACTACATGTAACAACAACACATCCCACCACCAGTAACACATCTCACTACATGTAACAACACATCCCAGCACCAGTACACACATCCACCACCAGTAACACATCTCACTACATGTAAACAACACATCCCAGCACCAGTAACACATCCCACCACCAGTAACACATCTCACTACATGTAACAACACACATCCCAGCACCAGTAACCCATCTCACTACATGTAACAACACATCCCATCACCAGTAACACATCTCACTACATGTAACAACACATCCCACCACCAGTAACACATCCCACCACCAGTAACACATTTCACTACATGTAACAAACACATCCCACCACCATAACACATTTCACTACATGTAACAACACATCCCAGCACCAGTAACACATCCCACCACCAGTAACACATCTCACTACATGTAACAACACATCCCAGCACCAGTAACACATATCACTACATGTAACAACACATCTCACCACCAGTAACACATCCCATCACCAGTAACACATCTCACTACATGTAACAACACATCCCAGCACCAGTAACACATCCCCCATCACCAGTAACACATCTCACTACATGTAACAACACCTCCCAGCACCAGTAACACATCCCATCACCAGTAACACATCTCACTACATGTAACAACACATCCCAGCACCAGTAACACATCTCACTACATGTAACAACACATCCCAGCACCAGTAACACATCTCACTACATGTAACAACACATCCCATCACCAGTAACACATCTCACTACATGTAACAACACATCCCAGCACCAGTAAACACATCACCAGTAACACATCCCACCACCAGTAACACATCCCAGCATCAGTAACACATCCCACTACATGTAACAACACATCCCACCACCAGTAACACATCCCACCACCAGTAACACATCCCACCACCAGTAACACATCTCACTACATGTGACGACACATCCCACCACCACTAACACATCCCACCACCAGTAACACATCTCACTACATGTAACAACACATCCCACCACCAGTAACACATCCCACCACCAGTAACACATCCCATCACCAGTAACACATCTCACTACATGTAAACACATCCCACCACCAGTAACACATCCCACCACCAGTAACACCTCCCACCACCAGTAACACATATCACTACATGTAACAACACATCCCAGCACCAGTAACACATCTCACAACATGTAACAACACATCCCAGCACCAGTAACACATCTCACAACATGTAACAACACATCCCAGCACCAGTAACACATCTCACTATATGTAACAACACATCCCACCACCAGTAACACATCTCACTACATGTAACAACACATCCCACCACCAGTAACACATCCCACCACCAGTAACACATCTCACTACATGTAACAACACATCCCAGCACCAGTAACACATCCCACCACCAGTAACACATCTCGCTACATGTAACAACACATCCCACCACCAGTAACATATCCCACCACCAGTAACGCATCCCAGCACCAGTAACACATCTCACTACATGTGTAACAACACATCCCACCACCAGTAACACATCTCACTACATGTAACAACACATCCCACCAACAATAAACACATCTCACTACATGTAACAACACATCCCACCACCAGTAACACATCTCACTACATGTAACACAACACATCCCAGCACCAGTAACACATCTCACTACATGTAACAACACATCCCAGCACCAGTAACACATCTCGCTACATGTAACAACACATCCCAGCACCAGTAACACATCTCACTACATGTAACAACACATCCCAGCACCAGTAACACATCTCACTACATGTAACAACACATCCCACCACCAGTAACACATCTCGCTACATGTAACAACACATCCCAGCACCAGTAACACACATCTCACTACATGTAACAACACATCCCACCACCAGTAACACATCTCACTACATGTAACAACACATCCCACCACCAGTAACACATCTCACTACATGTAACAACACATCCCACCACCAGTAACACATCTCACTACATGTAACAACACATCCCACACCACCAGTAACACATCTCACTACATGTAACAACACATCCCAGCACCAGTAACACATCTCACTACATGTAACAACACATCCCACCACCAGTAACACATCCCACCACCAGTAACACATCCCATCACCAGTAACACATCTCACTACATGTAACAACACATCCCACCACCAGTAACACATCCCACCACCAGTAACACATCTCACTACATGTAACAACACATCCCACCACCAGTAAAACATCCCACCACCAGTAACACATCCCATCACCAGTAACACATCTCACTACATGTAACAACACATCCCACCACCAGTAACACATCCCACCACCAGTAACACATCCCACCACCAGTAACCATCCCACCACCAGTAACATATCCCAGCACCAGTAAAACATCTCACTACATGTAACAACACATCCCACCACCAGTAACACATCCCACCACCCAGTAACACCTCCCAGCACCAGTAAAACATCTCACTACATGTAACAACACATCCCACCACCAGTAACACCTCCCCCCACCCAGTAACGCATCTCACTACATGTAACAACACATCCCACCACCAGTAACACATCTCACTACATGTAACAACGCAACCCACCACCAGTAACACATCCCACCACCAGTAACACACATCTCACTACATGTAACAACACATCCCACCACCAGTAACACATCTCACTACATGTAACAACACATCCCAGCACCAGTAACACATCTCACGACATGTAACAACACATCCCAGCACCAGTAACACATTTCACTACATGTAACAACAATCACATCCCAGCACCAGTAACACATCTCACTACATGTAACAACACATCCCAGCACCAGTAACACATCCCACCACCAGTAACACATCTCACTACATGTAAACAACACATCCCACCACCAGTAACGCATCCCACGACCAGTAACACATCTCACTACATGTAACAACACATCCCAGCACCAGTAACACATCTCGCTACATGTAACAACACATCCCACCACCAGTAACACATCTCACTACATGTAACAACACATCCCACCACCAGTAACACATCTCACTACATGTAACAACACATCCCAGCACCAGTAACACATCTCACTACATGTAACAACACATCCCACCACCAGTAACACATCTCACTACATGTAAACAACACATCCCAGCACCAGTAACACATCTCACTACATGTAACAACACATCCCAACACCAGTAACACATCTCACTACATGTAACAACACATCCCACCACCAGTAACACGTCTCACTACATGTAACAACACATCCCAGCACCAGTAAAACACACATCTCACTACATGTAACAACACATCCCACCACCAGTGACACATCTCACTACATGTAACACATCCCAGCACCAGTGACACATCTCACTACATGTAACAATACATCCCACCACCAGTAACACATCCCCCCACCACCAGTGACACATCCCACCACCAGTGACACATCTCACTACTTCGTTATTCGTTCCGTTCCCCAGACTTCCAAGCTTCCAAGCGTGAGAACAGGCTGGTCAAAAGATCTGTCATTTTCAGTGTGCAGAGTTATGGAACTCTCTTCCATTATCCCCTTGACGTTTTTTTTTTTGTTTGTTTGTTTTATTTTTGTTTTGTTTTGTTTTCCATGAAAGAAGAATGTGGAAACACACCTGTTCGAAAAGTGATACGGCACAGCTTCTGACAGATAATGCATTGACTTCATTTGATTGAGCTGTTCACTCACCTGTTAACACCTGTTTGCTGTTAGCCTCACCTGATGCTGAAAGGGCGTATTATGATATTGGGAAGAGAGTGGGTGAGATAGAGGGAGTGGGGGAATGGAAATACAGGTCAAGAGGGGAGGGGGGGGGGGGGTTTAAAAAAAAAAAGGCTGATGATGCGAACACAGGTGGTAGGAGACCGGGACGTGAATTGGGTCTGTGCACCTGACACATGTGCTACCAGTGTCGTTGTAGACTCTGTCTCTGACAATGACAAAGGTCGTTTAACCTTTCCGGTGTTGCTGTAATGAAAGATGCATACAAGAAGTGTGCCCAAAATTTAAGGGAAGATGGTCATCACCGCACATTGTTTAACAGCTTTTTTTAAGCTACTAGTAACACCAGACAGGTAAGCGTGTACGTTTTTGGTAAGTAGAAATGACGTCCAAAGAAAAAAACAGTAGTACTGAAATCTTATCTGGAATAGAGTGAGAGACATTTCTCAAAGTATCCCCGCAATATTGTGCAAAGGTAAAAGAAAGGAAAAGGTGTCGAATATTTATAAAGTATTTTTTCACCTGTCACAGAGTTCATGTTACTCAAAAATTGCAACAAAAGCTGTGGAAAAATATCTTCTTCAGTGGAAAAAATATCTTCTTCAGTGCTTGTCTCAAGTAATTTTGGTTCCAGGGCTGCTTCTGGCATCCACAGTCTTGATAAAACACAAAACCTTTGTTTCAGACATACCTACCTACCTATGCATGTCTTCTTGGAAGTATGAAACAACCATATGAAGAAAAAAAAAAGCAAACCCTAAAACAGTGAAGTATTCCTGAACAACATTGTCAGTCTTTTTTTTTTTTGTTAGGTACGTTGGTAAAAAGCACAAAAAATGTTATAAAATCAGTTGTTACGTTGATTCTAAACAGAAACACCTGTTGTTGATTCATCCTCACTGTATACCTTCTCTTGTGGCAGCGGACATAAAAGCACATTGAACCGCACATGAAGCCAGCATGTGCTACCTGAATCAAAGTAGATCAAACTTGCTTCACAGGCCGTCTCTGCTTTGCCACTGTCGATTTCAGCAACAATTTTACATCACCAAGGTACACTCCTCCGAGATTTTCTACAATTAAGACGTATGGCAACCAGGTTATGTCCCTTGATTTAATCATGATCACCGCTGACCAGAGATTTAGCGTGAGCCTGTACTGTGACCTGTGTGCTGGGCTGTGAGGGACGCTGTGACTGTGGGATGTAAAGGATTACACCTGTTAGGTTTACAGTAAAGGTGGCGACATCACAGGCAGTACCTGTCCTGTGACTGTGGGATGTAAAGGATTGCATAAGGATTGCACCTGTAAGGTTAACTGTAAAGGTGGCGACACCACAGGCAGTACCTGTCCTGTGACTGTGGGATGTAAAGGATTACACCTGTTAGGTTTACTGTAAAGGTGACGACACCACAGGCAGTACCTGTCCTGTGACTGTGGGATGTAAAGGATTACACCTGTTAGGTTTACTGTAAAGGTAGCGACTGTATCTGTCCTGTGACTGGGATGTAAAGGATTACACCTGTTAGGTTAACTGTAAAGGTGGCGACACCACAGGCAGTACCTGTCCTGTGACTGTGGGATG
>JADBJO010003988.1:0-22500 GCA_016801955.1 Conus betulinus | reverse complement strand
CCCAGGAGTTTAAAAGTATTGTTTTTATATCAAAGTGAAACACAGAGTGACAGTCTGCGTCTTAATATTCGGATGATTTGAATAATATTTGTCATGCTGATGAAATGAAGCAGCACATGCCCAGTATAGTGGCAGAAGCAATCGTCGCTTCTTGCCTCGGCTGGTGCATCATGGTTCTGAACATAATGCAACTCTTCGAGTTAGAAGTTCCGGCACTAACCTCACCTGCCTTAGCTGGTGCTGCTGTGCTGCAAGATGTTATTTAGTTACGGTCAAAAACTTCATTCATGATAATGTAACCACACTGCATTAGCAGTTCTTATTCACTTCTTATTGAGATGTAACACCCTCCCCCCAAAAAAAACAAAACAAAACAAACAAAAAAAACGCACTCATTCTAATAGAGCAGCTGGAGCAGTATTGTTTGGTATTAAATGTTTTTTAGCTAAAAAATCTTTATTCATCAGAAGAGTTTGAAAAGAAGAAAAAAACTTTAATGAAAAAACCATAGTACTTGCAAAATTACTGAATAAAAATTCATTGCAGAGAATATTAGTTACAGTTTTATTGAGAATTAGTTCTTTGCTTGGCAAATTCATGTGCTTGAGAAAGGGTTTGAAGAGACAAGAAAAAAAACTTGTCCCTGATAAAAGAATTGTGTTATTAGCAGTATTATTGGTATCAATTTATTGCTTTTAAATCTTATCTCCGACAGAGATTAAAGACAAAATTTCTGTCAAATGTAACCATATTACTTGAAATATCATTTAGAGATGTTGGTTTTTTTTTTCTGGGAAGGTAACTTGCAATATCATTGAATATCATTTGATTGTGGCAACATCTTATCTCCACGAAAAGAGTTTCAGTGGTTAAAAAAAAAGAAAAAACCTCTTGGTGAATAGAACCGTCGTATTATTCTCAGTACCGTTGAGTATTGATTTATTACCTGGAAATTTCATCATGATTAAAGCAGATTAAACAGAACAAAAAATAGAAGATGGAGTATTGATTTACTGCTTGGAAATTTCATCAGGATTGAAACAGATTTAACAAACAGAAGGTAGTGGTAGATGGAAAACCATGCAAGATGTCATTTCCGTGGTAACAAACTCTTGGTCTGGGTGTTTTTCAGAGATGGGATGACAAAGATAGAGCAGAGGGCGCTAGGGATGCGGAGGGCCTCCATTATGCCGATTTAGACTTGGTGCGAAACCCTCCTCCAGATCGCTCCAACCGCAGCGCTCCTCCCACTCCCAGCACTCCGACAGAATATGCTTCCATTCGACTTTTTTAACCAGGACATGTGTGCATCCCTGGCCTTTGCGTCGCCCAACTTTTTTAATGTGGAGACCTGTCCATGCACTATATTTCATCGCCCAACTCTTGTTTACCCAGGGATGTGTCCGTACTCTGCATGTGATTGTCCAACTATATTGGAGATGTGTTCATATGACAGTTCATTATTCAGCTATATATTCCAGGAGACGTGCCCGTGTGTGGCTTTTTATCATCAGATTGTATTTTTTACCTGGAGGGGTGTCGGTATTTTGGTATTTTATTGTTGATGTGTATTTATCTGGAGAAGCGTGTCCAAATGGGGACGTTGAATTCACTTTGTATTTTCAGTGGAGCATGTTAAGTGGGACGCATGCGCATTTGAACTTTTGTTTACCCCAGTATTTACATCAGTCCGTGTTTATTTGGATATGTATATATACATATTTTTAAGATTGACCACATTTTTTTTTATCTTCTTTTTTAATAGTTCCAGATGTATATATCTTTCGATATCACATTTTTTTTTTCAGTTTATTCTTTAAGATGTTTTGTATCTTTATATTCTTGTATACATTGAGAAGAAAAACTTGCACGTTACTATCAGTGTTGTGATTTTGTTTGCTCCTCTTCGTTCGGCGGCTCACTAATTCTACTTTCGCTTTTGTGTTTTCTGTTTCCGCCAGCAGTCACCCCTCTTGGAAACCACTTTACACATTACTGGTTTCTATTTCTTTATTCTTGTGTGTGTGTGTGTGTGTACATGAGCGTGTGTGTGCGCACGTGCGGGCACGCGTGCCTTTACCTACCGTTGCTGCCTTGATCTTTTTTTTTTTTTTGGTTTGTTTTCCTGATTTGTCTTTTTGATGGTTTCTCTTCTAGCCTGTTTGCTTCTCTGAGGGCTCTCTTTGCTTGTTTCTTCCAGGTCTGTGTCTGTCAGAAAACCTCAACTGGCTTCTTTAAGATCCTTCTCAGATGGAAGTGGTCTGCATACTTTTCCCATCCCTTCTTTTTGTTGAGTTCTGCAAACTGTCGCACAAGCTGTACATTTGTCTTCCGCGTGTCCCATCCATGGTTTTGTACATCGTAGGCGAGCGCCTTTTATTACCTTGACTGCTGCATGTCGTGGGTTTTGGGGGATTTTCATGTGCTTTGAAATATGCCTTCACCTGTTCTAGCGTGTGTCTTGGCACAGCCAGTGTCCGACCAGCATGTTGGGCGAATGCGTAGGTCATACGTCTGCTAAGTCATAGCAGTGAGACCCTCTTCTTGAATTTTCTCATCTTGGTCATTCATTCGTATATCCATCAGCTTCAAATCATGTGTAGTGTGGTCGTGAAACTGAGACTGTGAGACAGGTGTCTGCTGGCTTCTTTACCTACCTGTATGTTTTTGTCAGGCAGGTGCCCTGTCTGGGGTACCTGCAGGCTCTGTGTTTTCACTGGTGGGTTCCTTTGTTTGGCTTCTTCGGGTCTGTGTTTTTCAGACACGTCTCTTTGTTTGGTTGCTTTCAGCTCTTCGTTTCTCTGACAGTTTTTCTTTGCTACCAATGCTAAGCTTTTGTCAGCTCTTCGTTTCCTGACAGTTTTCTTTGTTACCAATGTTAGCTTTCGTCAGCTCTTCGTTTCTCTCACTGGTTTCTTTGCTGGCTTCTTTGTTTTTTTTTTTGTTTTTTTTAATTTCTCTGGCATGTGTCTTTGTTGGCTGCATTCTGTCAGCTCTTTAATTCTTTAATGGCTTTCTCTGCTGGCTTCTGTCAGCTCTTTAATTTCTTTAATGGCTTTCTCTGCAGGCTTCTGTCTGTCTGACCTTTATTTGTCTGACAGGTAGTTTTACTTTCTGGCTTCTTGAAGTCCTTTTCTTTTTTTCTTTTGTGACTTCTGTCAGGTCTTTGTATGTCAGACAGGCTTTTTTTTTTTTTTTTTTCTGGTTTCTTTCAGCTCCTTCGTTTCTTGTATGTTTTTTTTTTTCATTATATTTTTTATGGCATCTGTCAGGTCTCAGGCAGGCAGTTTTTTTTTTTCTGGCTTCTTTTAGCTGTTTTGTTGGGGTTTTTTTTTTTTGGGGATTGATTTCTTTGTTAGCTTCTTTCCGCTTTTTTTTCTGTTTTTTTTTTGAAAGGAAAAAAAATTGCAAATAGTAGTATCAGCAGTGTCAGAAGAATGCTGTAACCCGAAACATTCGAAGTTATGATCTGTGAGCTTTTTTTTTTTTTTTTTTTTTTTTTTTTTTCTGTAATTCTGATTTTGTTTTAAAATAAGACTATAAGTGATAACAGTGGTTGGAAGTGATTCTCACCTAGTTCATCTCCCCACATTGCTTGCTACAGACTTTTGGACATTTTATGTAACAGGTGTATACTTTGACACGAAAAAGGCACCCACGAGTCTTTCACAGTCTCTGTTGCGTGTGCTTTCCACCTTCTCTCTCCTGCACTTTTCACTCTTCCTTATCCCCGTTGTCAGTGTCTCAGACATGTTTGGTATGTTCACTGGACAAATGCAGTGTGTCTCATTCTCTTGCTCCGAATCATGCGTTTTAAACATCTGTGTTGTGTTCATCAGACATCTGCATCTCGCCTTGTCTCCCTCCCTGTCACACGCCTCTCTCTCTCTCCCTGTCACACGCCTCTCCCTCCCTGTCACACGCCTCTCTCTCCCTCCCTGTCACACACCTCTCTCCCTCCCTGTCACACACCTCTCCTCCCTCCCTGTCACACGCCTCTCTCCCTCCCTGTCACACGCCTCTCCCTCCCTGTCACGCGCCTCTCTCCCTCCCTGTCACACGCCTCTCTCCCTCCCTGTCACACGCCTCTCTCCCTCCCTGTTCAACGGGCCTCTCTCCCTCTCTCTGTCACGCGCCTCTCTCTCTCTCCCTGTCACACACACCTCTCTCTCCCTCCCTGTCACGCGCCTCTCTCCCTCCTGTGTCGCACGCCTCTCTCCCTCCCTGTCACGCGCCTCTCTCTCCCTCTCTGTCACGCGCCTCTCTCTCCCTGTCACACACCTCTCTCTCCCTCCCTGTCACACGTCTCTCTCCCTCCCTGTCACACGTCTCTCTCTCTCTCCCTGTCACACACACCTCTCTCCCTCCCTGTCACACGCCTCTCTCTCTCTCTCCCTGTCACACGCCTCTCTCCCTCCCTGTCACGCGCCCTCTCTCTCCCTGTCACGCGCCTCTCTCCCTCCCTGTCACGCACCTCTCTCCTTCCCTGTCACACGCCTCTCTCCCTCCCTGTCACACGCTCTCTCTCTCTCTCTCTCTCCCTGTCACACACCTCTCTCCTCCCTCCTGTCACACGCCTCTCTCTCTCCCTGTCACACGCCTCTCTCTCTCCCTGTCACACACCTCTCTCCCTCCTGTCACACATCTCTCTCTCTCCCTGTCACACGCCTCTCTCTCTCTCCCTGTCACACACGCCTCTCTCTCTCCCCGTCACACGCCTCTCTCTCTCCCTGTCACGCGCCTCTCTCTCTCCCTGTCACACTCGCCTCTCTCTCTCTCCCCGTCACGCCCGCCTCTCTCTCTCCCCGTCACGCGCGCTCTCTCCCTCCCCTGTCACGCGCCTCTCTCTCTCTCCCTGTCCCGCGCCTCTCTCTCTCTCTCCCTGTCACACGCCTCTCTCCCTCCTCCCTGTCACACGCCCTCTCTCTCTCCCCGTCACACGCCTCTCTCCCTCCCTGTCACGCGCCCTCTCTCCCCTCCCTGTCACACGCCTCTCTCCCTCCCTCCCTGTCACACGCCTCTCTCCTTCCCTGTCACACGCCTCTCTCTCCCTCCCTGTCACACGCCTCTCTCCTCCCTGTCACGCCTCTCTCTCTCCCTCCTGTCTCCCTGTCACACACACCTCTCTCCTCCCTCCCTGTCACACGCCTCTCTCCCTCCCTGTCACACGCCTCTCTCCCTCCCCTGTCACACACCTCTCTCCCTCCCTGTCACACACCTCTCTCCCTCCCTGTCACACACGCCTCTCTCCCTCCCTGTCACGCGCCTCTCTCCCTCCCTGTCACGCGCCTCTCTCCCTCCCTGTCACCTCGCCTCTCTCCCTCCCTCTCTCCCTCCCGCGCCTCTCTCCCTCCCTGTCACACCTCCCTCCCTGTGTCCACATGCCTCTCTCCCTCCCTGTCACACGCCTCCCTCCCTCCCTGTCACATGCCTCTCTCCCTCCCTGTCACATGCCTGTCCTCTCTCCCTCCCTGTCACGCGCCTCTCTCCCTCCCTGTCACACACACCTCTCTCCTCTCCCCTCCCTGTCACACGCCTCTCTCCCTCCCTGTCACACGCCTCCCTCCCTGTCACGCACCTCTCTCCCTCCCTGTCACACACCTCTCTCCCTGTCCCCCTGTCACGCGCCTCTCTCCCTCCCTGTCACACACACCTCTCTCCCTCCCTGTCACATGCCTCTCTCCCTCCCTGTCACGCTCCTCTCTCCCTCCCTGTCACACGCCTCCCTCCCTGTCACGCACCACCTCTCTCCCTCCCTGTCACATGCCTCTCTCCCTCCTGTCACACGCCTCCCTCCCTGTCACGCGCCTCTCTCCCTCCCTGTCACACGCCTCTCTCCCTCCCTGTCACAACGCCTCCCTCCCTGTCACTCACCTCTCTCCCTCCCTGTCACATGCCTCTCTCCCTCCCTGTCACGCGCCTCTCTCCCTCCCTGTCACACGCCTCCCTCCCTGTCACACACCTCTCTCCCTCCCTGTCACATGCCTCTCTCCCTCCCTGTCACGCGCCTCTCTCCCTCCCTGTCACGCGCGCCTCTCTCCTCCCCCTGTCACACGCCTCTCTCTCCCTCCCTGTCACATGCCTCTCTCCCTCCCTGTCACATGCCTCTCTCCCTCCCTGTCACGCACCCTCTCTCCCTCCCTGTCACATCTCTCCTCCCTGTCACGCGCCTCTCTCCCTCCCTGTCACACGCCTCTCTCTCTCCTGTCACATCTCTCCCTCCCTGTCACGCGCCCTCTCTCTCTCCCTGTCACACACCTCTCTCCCTCCCTGTCACACGCGCCTCTCTCCCTCCCTGTCACATCTCTCTCCCTCCCTGTCACGCGCCTCTCTCCTCCCTCCCTGTCACACACCTCTCTCCCTCCCTGTCACGCGCCTCTCTCCCTCCCTGTCACACGCCTCTCTCCCTCCCTGTCACACACGCCTCTCTCCCTCCCTGTCACATGCCTCTCTCCCTCCCTGTCACGCGCCTCTCTCCCTCCCTGTCACATCTCTCTCTCCCCTGTCACGCTTCCCTCTCTCCCTCCCTGTCACACACCTCTCTCCCTCCCTGTCACACGCCTCTCTCCCTCCCTGTCACATGCCTCTCTCCCTCCCTGTCATGCGCCCTCTCTCCCTCCCTGTCACGCGCCTCTCTCCCTCCCTGTCACATCTCTCCTTCCCTGTCACGCGCCTCTCTCCCTCACTGTCACGCGCCTCTCTCCCTCCTGTCACACGCCGCCTCTCCTCCCTCCCTGTCACACGCCTCTCTCTCCCTCCCTGTCACATGCCTCTCTCCCTCCCTGTCACACACCTCTCTCCCTCCCTGTCACACACACACACCTCTCTCCCTCCCTGTCACACACCTCTCTCTCCCTCCTGTCACACACCTCTCTCCCTCCCTGTCACACGCCTCTCTCCCTCCCTGTCACACGCCTCTCCCTCCCTCCTGTCACACGCCTCTCTCCCTCCCTGTCACGCGCCTCTCTCCCTCCCTGTCACGCGCCTCTCTCCCTCCCTGTCCCTCCCTGTCACACGCCTCTCTCCCTCCTGTCACATGCCTCTTCCCCTCCCTGTCACATGCCTTGGACGACTCCATGTCACACGTCTCTCTCCCTCCCTGTCACATACCTCAGACGACTCAATGTTACTCGTCTCTCTCCCTCCCTGTCACATACCTTGGATGACTCCATGTCACACGTCTCTCTCCCTCCCTGTCACATGCCTTGGACGACTCCATGTCACACGTCTCTCTCCCTCCCTGTCACACGCCTCTCTCCCTCCCTGTCACACACCTCTCTCCCTCCCTGTCACACGCCTCTCTCCCTCCCTGTCACACACCTCTCCCTCCCTGTCACGCGCCTCTCTCCCCCTCCTGTCACATCTCTCCCTCCCTGTCACACGCCCTCTCTCCCCTCCCTGTCACACGCCTCTCTCCCTCCCTGTCACATGCCTCTCTCTCTCCCTGTCACACGCCTCTCTCCCTCCCTGTCACACGCCTCGGACGTCTCCATGTCATGTTCATAAGACAGACAAAAGACGCTTCACCCTCTTTCTGTTCAGCATGTGTTGTGAGGGGGATTCTTTAAGCACAATAGTGGTATTATTCATCCTTTCCACCCAAAAATTTTCCAACTTCATTTCTGATTACGGATTGTACCCGGATGAATATTGTTTAGTAATTAATTATCCAGCCCTAGTTTTTTGAAAGGTGATCCCCACATTCCTGACAGTTGCAGGGGCGTTTCTGTGATAATGTTTGTAGTATGCTGTGTTGTTCTGTGTCGTTTCTATGATAATATTTGTAGTATGCTATGTAGCTCCGTGTTGAATGCTGAACTGAGTGGATCAGTAGCAACCAAATGATTGGAGAACAGGCAGGATTTAGCCAAGGACACAGCACCATTGACCAACTATTCACCCTTTACATTGCATAAGCTTTCATAGACTTTTGTAGGCCTTTGATTCGGTCAGAAGAGAGAAATTATGGAATGTTCTAAATATAAACAGCCTATGTGGTAAAACGATGTCTGCACTACAAAGTATGTACTCAGTTTGTTAAAGCTGAAGTTCATGTTGGCAGTGATTTGATGGATGTATTTTTATGTCAAGTTGGTGTTAAAGCAAGGTGAAGTTTGCTCCTCTGTTCATTTCTCATTATTTTATCAGTGAACAGACAAAGATATTAGATATGGTGAACGGGGGGAATGGAATAGTTCAGTTGGTAGAGCTCCGGACTCATGATCCTGGGGTTGTGGGTTCAAATTTGGGTACAAAGGGATTTCCCTTGGAGTTAACATTGGTTCTGACTCCATTCCCCATACAGTCCTTCGAATGAGACTATAAACTGAGGTTCCATGTGTGAACGCACGCACATCTTGCACATGTAAAATCCCAACACAACTTTTGGAAGAGAAGGCCAGTTTGGCCGTTGGTATGGATGACATGTTACACATAGCATGCACCTTCCCCGAAGATAGAGTATGGCTGCCTTAATGGCGGGATAAAAAAACAGTCATACACACACAAACTCTCCGCTGCCTGTCTATACAGGCAGTGTCTGCAGGTGTATCAGCCTGCGTACACAGAAAGAAAGAAAGAAAGATATGGTGAACACGTACTCAGTTGTCACATGACTGCAGCAAACTGTTGATGTCATTATTTGCTGATATTGTGTTATCGTCTGACAGTGCAACTGATCTAAAAAAAAAAAAAGAAAAAAAATATCAACAAAATACACGCTGTAATAATTTGAAATGCGTTGAGGTAAAGACTTAGTCTAGTGAACTCCTCTAACATTGTAGTAGTATATCCACATGGAGAGTATCTTGCTGGTATTTGTAAACTGGTCTTTTGGTGAAAAGTATTTGAAAGTTGTCAACATGTGAAAATATCGAAGTGTTTATTTATTTTTCTCGGCTTTCTGTCTCTCCCATGATCTTTCAAACTAGGTCAAAAAGGGGGTACCTGTCACACTGAAAACGCTGGGGGTACCTGTCACACTGAAAACTCTGGGGGTACCTGTCACACTGAAAACACTCTCCTAATCTCTTTTTCTCAAACTGTTTGATCGCCAGATCCAACCAGTACTTGCATAAGGCTCTGAAATATGGGGTCTGGCAGTTGATCAGAGTCATAATGAAATATGGGGTATTGCAGTTGATCAAAGTCATAATGAAATATGGGGTCTGGCGGTTGATCAAAGTCATAATGAAATATGGGGTATTGCAGTTGATCAAAGTCATAATGAAAGAGTTCGCTTGTCAGCGATGAAACGATTGTCATGTGCAAGTCCCAAGTCACCAAGACTGTTCATTTCCAGGGAAACAGGGTGGTATCGTGTGACGGCCGTTGCATATTGAAGATGCATTAAGTTTTGCACACAGATTTTTAATATGGAAAATACCAGGTATCCACAAAAAGTATACAAATTGTTATCAGTTTTGAAAAAAACAAAATTTACAAAACATTTTTTAAATATTTGTGGTTCTACGATACTATGGGAAATCAAGCATGGGTGTTGAGAGACTTTTTTTTAATCCTAATTTAAAACAGAGACTGTTAGGTTACTTCAATTAGAACTGGTCTTCTGTTTTGGACACGAATGATTTTTATAATTTTTATGCTAATTTTTGTCACTATATCCCTCTGTACATAATACTAAAGCTGTGCCAGTAACTTCAGAGTAAGGAGAATAATTAAATGTAGAATTGGAATGTCACCTTTGAATTGCAATTATGTACAATTTAAGACCCATGCACCTACGAAAGATCCTTCTTGTTCATCTTGTTTGCATGTACCACAAACAGAAATTCATTTTCTATGTCAGTGTCCAAAATATGATGAGCCTGGAAAAGATTACCTTCCATCTTTAATACGACAGACCCGTCTGTGTTTCAGTTTGTGTTGTTACTGGCTGCAGAAAGTACCTCAAGTTGTGATGAATTTCACCAGCTTTGTATACAGAGCAGTAGACGGGACAAAGTTCCTAGTTTCTAATGAGATTACTGTTGTTTAAGAAAATGTTCACTGTCTTGTGGAGGGCCAAGGCCTATGCAATAAATGATCATGTATCTGGATTATGTGTCTCAGACCTTTCCCTGTCATATACACAGGGCAGACCGAACACACTTCGCCATCTGTCTCTGTGACATGTGTCTTATAAACACGTTTGTCATGTGCACTGGATAGCAGAACACATCTCACCTCTTTCTCTGTGACATATGTCGTAGACATCTCCGTCATGTTTATTGGACAAACAGAACACATCTCACCTCTTTCTTTGTGACGTGTGTCGTAGACCTCTCCGTCATGTTTATTGGACAAATAGAACACATCTCACCTCTTTCTCTGTGACGTGTGTCGTAGACATCTCCGTCATGTTTATTGGACAAATAGAAACACATCTCACCTCTTTCTCTGTGACATGTGTCGTAGACCTCTCCGTCATGTTTATTGGACAAACAGAACCCATCTCACCTCTTTCTCTGTGACGTGTGTCGTAGACCTCTCCGTCATGTTTATTGGACAAACAGAACACATCTCACCTCTTTCTCTGTGACGTGTGTCGTAGACATCTCCGTCATGTTTATTGGACAAACAGAACACATCTCACCTCTTTCTCTGTGACGTGTGTCGTAGACATCTCCATCATGTTTATTTGGACAAACAGAACACATCTCACCTCTTTCTTTGTGACGTGTGTCGTAGACATCTCCGTCATTTTTATTGGACAAATAGAACACATCTCACCTCTTTCTCTGTGACATGTGTCGTAGACATCTCCGTCATGTTTATTGGACAAACAGAACACATCTCACCTCTTTCTCTGTGACATGTGTTGTAAACATCTCCGTCCAGTTTATTGGACAAACAGAACACATCGCTTTCTCTCTGTAACATGTGTTGTAAACATCTTCCCGTCATGTGTGTCATATAGACAGAAGACGTTCCACCTTCTTTCTCTGTATCATGTGTCTTGGGCATCTGTCCTGTTCACTGGACAAACAACACATCGCAGTCTCTTTGTCTGTGTCATGTGTCATAGATATCTCGGATGAAACGCGTCTAACCTCTTTCTCTGTGATGTGTTGTAGACACCTCCCTGTCATATTTGTTAGACAAAACGCATCTCACCTCTTTCTCTGTGACACATGTTTTAAAAGACCTCCCTGTCATATGTATGGTACAGAAAAAAAGGCATTCCACTTTCTTTCTGTGTGTCATGTGTTTGGAGCATCTCTGTCATTTTTCTGCTGAATAGGCAGAACGCAGCTCACCTCTTTCTCTGTGACATGTGTCGTAGACATAGCCGTCATGTTTATTGGACAAACAGAAAACATCTCACCTCTGTCTGTGTGCATATGTCGTAGACATCTCCGTCATGTTTATTGGACAAACAACGCATCTCACCTCTTTCTCTGTGACATGTGTCCTAGACATCTCCATCATGTTTATTGGATAAACAGAACACATCTCACCTCTTTCTCTGTGACATGTGTCGTAAAACATCTCCATCATGTTTATTGGATAAAACAGAACACATCCCACCTCTGTCTGTGTGACGTGTGTTGTAGACATCTCCATCATGTTTTATTGGACAAACAACACATCTCACCTCTTTCTCTGTGACATGTGTCGTAGACATCTCTCTCATGTTTATTGGACAAACAGAACACATCTCACCTCTGTCTGTGTGACGTATGTCGTAGACATCTCTCTCATCATGTTTATTGGATAATCAGAACACATCTCACCTCTGCTGTGTTCAGTGCGCAGTGAGACAATCTGTTTCTCTGTGTCTTGCACGCTCTCTCTGTCGTGTTCTGTGTGCAGTGAGAACAATCTGTTTCTCTGTGTCTTGCACGTTCTCTGTTGTGTTCAGTGCGTAGTGAGAACAATCTGATTCTGTGTGTCTTGCACATTCTCTGTCGTGTTCTGTGCGCAGTGAGAACAATCTCAGACAGGTTGAACCAAAAGAGACACATGAAACTTGTTGGATGTCTTCCCTGTTATGTTTTTGTTGTTGTTGTTGTTGCTGCTCATTTGCTGAAGAGTGTGTGTGTGTGTGTGTGTGTGTGTGTGTGTGTGTGTGTGTGTGTGCATTGTGTGTGTGTGTGTGTGTGTGCGCACAAGTGTGTACAGTGTGTGTGTGTGTGTGTGTGTGTGTGTGTGTGTGTGTGTGTGTGTGTGTGTGAAATTAACAATCAAACACATTTTCTGTCAACAGTTCTTGATTGCTGAAAAATTTACATTCCAAACAAAGTTTATTCCTGCAGTTTTTTACATTTATTTGTGTGTGTATATATATATGTGTCTGTGTGCCTTTGTGTGCATGTCTATGTGCACATGTGTGTTTAACTGGCAATCAGAGACATTTTTCTACCATAATTCTTTTCTGCTGCAAATTTGCATTCCAATGAAAGGTTTATTCCTGCTGTTTGTACATTTATTTATTGAAAACTTGTTAACGGATGCTGCTGCTTCCTTTGTAATAAATGCAGTTAAAAGAAAATACCCATTTGTTTGCTTGGATTGCATTTGTTTCGTTGTTTTCTGTCATTTGACATTGTCAGTCAGTCAGTGCATCATGTTGTCTATCAGTCAGTTGGTCATGTTAAGAGCGGGGCAGACGTCTTGGGTGACAATGATCTTGTTTGCTTGTCATAATAACTTCGTCAGGGTTTTGAATATGGTTCTGTACAACTATGCAGTGTTATTTTGCTACGTAAAGAACTATTGGGCTGACATCACAAGCATACTTATTCAGATTCTGCCTAAAAAAAAAAAAAAGAAGAGTCTAAGGTCACAAGCTTGGCTCAGGTTGAAGGCCAACCAGATGCTGCAGAAGCAAGTTTTGCATGGTTCAAGGTCATGGCCAAACAGTTGTCACAATAGAAAGTGTTGCATTGCTTTAGAAAGGAACTGCAATCTTGCTTGCGTTGAGTTTCTGTCTCGCCTGTCACAGTCACAGTCAGTCTCTCTCTCTGCTTCTCTGTCTGTCTGTCTGTCTCTCTTGCTCACTCTCTCATTCGCTTTCTTGCTCTCTCTCTCTCTCTCTCTCTCTCTCTCTCTCTCTCTCTCTCTCTCTCTCTCTCTCTCTCTGTCTCTCTCTCTCATGATTTAGGCTGACAGATGATCCCTGACATGCTGTGTCTCATTGTGTGTGCTCTCTCTTCTTTCTTTCTGTCTTGGTCTTCCTGTCCTAAGTCAGGCCGACATTCATCACTTTGACATTCTTTCCTCCTAGTCTCTCTCTCTCTCTCTCTCTCTCTCTCTCTCTCTGTCTGTCTGTTCCATGTTAGGCCTACATAAGGTATTTCTGAGGTAGTCTGTGTCTCCATCTCAGTTTTTTCTTTTCTTTCTGACTTGTAGGTTAGATTACATTCACTGACAGATTCTTATCTTCTACTCTCTTTCTCTTCTCTCTCTCTCTCTACCACCCTCCCCCATCCCTCTCTGTCTCTTCCTCCCTCCCTCTGTCTGTCTGTGTCTGTCTGTCTGTTTGTCTGTCTGTCTGTCTGTCTGTCTGTCTGTCTCTCTCTGTCTCTCTCTCTCTCAATATGTAATCCACCCCTTCATAAACAATCAAGTAAAGACAACCAGAAAGACAGCAAATCAAGCAAGCGGAAGAGAGGACAGAGAGGGGGGGTGAGAAACAGACTGAAGAATAACGGTACTTACACCCCCTCCCATCAATCGTTTTAGCCAACGTCCAATCAATCAGACCATTTTCACAGAACAATAATTTTGATGAACTGCAAGCAAAGCGTACGTCATTTAAACGAATTTAGAAATACGAATGTGCTGTGTTTTTTCTGAAACCTGGCTGAGCGAAGAAATAACAGACGACATTTTAGCTTTGGACGGATTTGGTGTGCCACTGAGAATGGACAGAGACAGGCGCGTGACAGAGAAATCAAGGGGGGGAGGGGTGTGTATGTACGTGATCGAGAAGTGGTGTAACAGTGAGAACGTTAAAGTGCGTCGTCAAGTGTGTACGCGTGACGTTGAACTTTTAGCAGTGTTACTGCGACCGAAATACCTGCCACGTGAGTTCGGACAGCTCTTCATGACTGTTGTTTACGTGCCACCATCCGCAAATACTGTACGTGCAGCTGCAGAATTCACGGACTCTGTTCACACTCTGCAGGCCATGTCACCCGACGCACCGTGCTTTATCCTAGGAGATTTTAATGACTGTGACCTCAATTCAAGCCTGCCTTCTTTTAAACAGTATGTGTCATGTTTTTACAAGAAAGGATAAAATACTTGATTTATGCTACTGTAATATACCATCTGCATACAAGTGTGTTCAGCTCCCCCCTGTTGGTCAGTCTGATCACAATGCCATTCATCTCTTGCCAGCTTACAGACCAAAAGTGAAAACACAACCTATCACTAAAAAGCAAGTGCAGTGTTGGACACAAGAAAGTGTTGATGAATTACAGGCTTGTTTTGAATGTACAGATTGGAATTTGTTTTTGAATTCTAGTTTTGACATTAACGAAGCCACCGATGTTATTTCCAGCTACATTTCTTTCTGTGAACACATGATTGTACCTACTAAAACTATCAAAATATTTCCCAACAACAAACCTTGGGTTACAAAATCTCTGAAAATAACTCTAAATGAGAAAAAAGAGCTTTTCAATCAGGCATAAAAGCGATCGTAAGGTTGTACAAAAGAAACTGCAAACGGAGAGATTGAAGAATCAAAGAGAGCTTACAAGAGAAAAGTTGAAAAAACATGTCCAGAATGGAAATATGCGAGATGCATGGAAAGGAATAAAGGTTTTATCAGGTTCAGGAAAATGTTCAAACCAAAATATTAGTAACAAAAAACAGCAAAAGAACAGAAGCAATTTGCAGAAAAGCTGAACGATTTTTTACTGTAGATTTGATGATAAAGATTTTAGTAAAGAATTAAAGGAAGTGAAGGAAGAACTCCAAAGCAATGTTAAAAACGATGTTGATGGAAGTGATTCTGTTGTGATTGAGGAAAATGATGTTCAGTTTTTTTTTTCAAACGTTTAAATGTGAGAAAGGCAATGGGCCCTGATAATATCTGTGGAAAATTGTTGAAGGTGTGTGCTTCTCAGCTCTCCTATGTTTACAGTCGTTTGTTTACCTGGTCACTTAGAGAATGTATAATTCCTGTTTTTATGGAAAAATGCCACTGTATGTCCTGTTCCCAAAAAACGCAACCCAAGCTGTTTAAATGATTACCGACCAGTTGCCCTCACATCTGTTGCAATGAAATGTCTTGAAAGAATTGTCCTCGGTTATGTTTTAAAAGATACTACACAGTACCAAGACCGTTTCAGTTCGCATACCAACAGAACAGATCAACAGATGATGCCACACTCACACTTCTCCATCATGCTTTTTCACACCTCGAAAAACCTGCCTCTTTTTGTACGCATTCTCTTTATTGATTTCTCATCAGCATTCAACACCATACAACCACATCTGATGGCAAAGAAACTCATTAACATAAATGTGGGTAACAAGCTCATTCTTTGGATAATTGATTTTCTTACACAGAGGACACAGTCTGTTCGATATCAAAGTGTTGTTTCGTCTTCCAGAGTCATTTCAACTGGCGCACGCCCCCAGGGTACTGTTTTATCACCAGTGCTTTTTTACTCTGTACACAAATGATTGTTCAGGAAGTGATTCAACTTTGTACATTAAATATTCAGATGACTCAGCACTGTGGATCTTTCCAACTCTGATTCTGTTTACTTCAAGGAGGTTCAAAGATTTGTTGACTGGTGCGATCATAACTATCTTGATCTGAATGTAACAAAAACGAAGAAATGTTGATTGATTTTAGAAAGAATCCAAAAGCTGTACCACCACTTTTTATCAAAGGTGCTGAAGTAGAACGTGTTGAATCATACAAATATTTAGGAACTTTTATAGATAATAAGCTGAATTTTAAATCCCATGTTGAGTATGTCCACAAAAAATGTCAAACCAGATTATATTGTCTTCGCAAGCTGCGATCATTCATGTGAATACTGACATTCTTCGGACATTTTATTCATGCTTCTTGGAATCTGTTCTAACTTTCTCATTTATGTGTTGGTGGTATGGTGGGTTGACTGTGAAGAGCAGAAATGTGCTTGAGAAAGTGGTGAACGTGGGAGGAAAAAATCGTTGGTGAGAGACAAAAAAGTCTGAGTGAGCTATACAGGTGCCGTGTTGTTTGTAAAAAGCGAAGAAGATTACGTGTGACCAGACCCACGTTCTTGCAAATCAGTATGACCTTCTTCAGTCAGGACGAAGATATCGATCGGTTAAATGCAGAAGTGTCAGATTTAAACAAAGTTTTATTCCCCTGTCCATTGATTTCATGAACCGAGAAGATGTTTAATAATTGAAATCCAAATTCCTCTATATGAATGTATGTCATAGTAATGTGGCTAAATTATTGTTTATTTGCTGTGAATGTGTGTGACCACAAATTAATTTCTCAAATTGAGATAATAAAGTTTACTTGACTTGACTTGACTTGATAAGGGCCATAGCCTATAATGAATAAATCATCCGTATTCATGTCTCTCAGACCGTCTCTGTTTCGCTCTCTCTCTCTCTCTCTCTCTCTCTCTCTCTCTCTCTCTCTTACCACTTTACAGCATTGCTATACTGCCAGTCGAACCAAAATGATTTTTTTTTCTTTTGTGCCTGCTCAAATATGGATTCCACATCAAACTTCACAGGGTTGCGTGTGTTGAGTAATGCCAAAGGAAAACTCACTAACACATGAGTGAAAACAGTCACGCTGTTCAGTCAACAGAGAGAGAGTGAATGCCTTCAGTGCAACTGGTGTAAGCTCAAGACAGTTGCTGGGAATGGGGAGATCAGGCCACTTCTCATCCTGCATCATGCGCCGGAATGAGTATGGATTATATCACATACCACAGTGGGCATGGGCTGCGTCAAGCACCTGAATTAACAGTGTCAGTTTAATTAGCAAGTTGTGTAGTATGGACGAAAAGTGAAACCATGTACACGTGTAACTGAAAATCAGGAAACGGGCAAAGTTCAGCAGCCGCTGACATGCTCATGGAAATCATGTAGGATCCCAACCTGTTTTTGTTTGTTTGTTTTTTTTTTTTCCCCCCAGAGAAATACAGCTCCAAGTATAGAAGTATTTTCTATACTTGTGTCTGATAACAAATATGATTTGCCTCTTAACTGGGCATTTAGTGACTTGTTTGATATTGGCTTCATGAGCAAAGCCTAGGGTGGGCACTTCAGTTGGCAAATTGATATTATTGTTATTGTTATGAACACTTACATAGTGCCTATCCTTGGCTAGAGACCAAGCTCTAAGCACTTTACAATCCTCATTCTTGTTTACACAACGGGCTGCCTACCTGGGTAGAGCCGACTGAAGAGCTGCCTGCTGGCACTTCATCCAGTCGTTTCCCATGTCATCCAGTCATTATCGTTTACTCCCATTCCATCCTTCCTTCATTCATTCTTTCCATTTCTCACATACAGCTACTTATATTTCTTCAGATGAAAGGCTGGTAGATGTTTCAATCAGCAGGTAGATATTTCAATCAGTTCAAACAAATAGCTGACAGCAAAAAAAAAAAAAAAAAAAAAAGCTTATTTGAAGATGCCATCCTCGACTATTCAAATTCAAATTTGATTAAAAGAAAACATTATCGTTGTATGATTAGCCAATATGTTGTTGATAAACATTGATGAAAGTCAGGTGTCGCACTGAAATATGACATTGAAGTGCACCTCTCTCCTCATAGGCACTGGGCCTCTCAGTGATCAGTTCAGCTCCTCCAGTGGTAGATTGGCAGCAATTGATTGGAAGGGTGGGGGGGGGGGGGGGGGGGGGGGGGGGGGGGGGGGGGGGGTCCTTGAGCTAGATGTGCAGAAAAAAGAGAGAGTTTAAACTACCATTTTGAAAACAAAATCTGAATACTTTCAAGATCACGGGGAAATCCAAATCAAATTGTGTGTAGCAGTGTTTGATTTGCCATAATCCACAATACTGCGCTGTCATCAAGACACTGGAATGGAGCAGGTGCCCTGAAGCTGAGGTGCTCTCTCCAGTGGGGCAGGAAGTGATGGCATACATCGATGAACTTTACTCTCAGAACGCCACCTCATTATACAGACGCGTTTAAGAGTCATGTTGAAGCTCCGCTTTGAGTATACACAAAAGATATTGGCACAAAGTTTTGATGATGCCAAAAAGCTCATGACTCACAAAATATACATACATGACATTCTAATGACCCTCATCTTCTTATATCCCCCCCCCCCCCCCCCCGGAAAAAAAAAAAAAGAGAAAAGATTAAACACAAAAGATGTGGCAAAGTTTGATGACTCCTAAAAATCATTAGACGTAAAACATACATTATTGACTTCTGATGATTCTCCGAAAATACACTGAAGACACAGAGATCAAGTTCAGATGATCTCCACAAAACTGATTAAACACACTTCAAATTCTGACAACACCCTTACATGGATATGCACATAAGATTCACACATCATGTCTTGATGCTTCCCCCTCTCCCACCTCCTCTAAAGGAAAAAAAGAATGCACATTAAATTTGGATGACTTAAAATTTCTAGTTATTCAGAGAAAATGCATGCATCAGGTTCCGATGATCCCCCCTCCCCACTCCTCACCCTTTGTCCAAGTCCCACCTCCAAAAACAAACTATAAACAATATGTAGTTTACCACAAAAGATACCCCACCAAGTTTATAGAAATTCACACACACACATACACACACACACACACACACACACACACACACACACACACACCACACACACACACACACACACACAGAGAATTGACAACAAAACATGTTCAGACACAAACACAGATGTAAAAAATACTTGCACAGATACACACACCACTCCAACCACACACCAACACAGACAAGTACATACATAATGCCTACCCTATTATACCCCCCCCCTCCCCCCTCTCTTTCACATACACACAAACATGCACAACACACACACACACACACACACACACACACACACACACACACACGCACACACACACATGTGTCCTGTGACCAACAGGTGTCCTGACCACTGATATTTTCTGTCTGTCAGACTGAAGGGGTGAACAACAAAGCTATGGACGACTCCGAAGACAAACAGGCGCCCATTGACACCAAACTACCGGCCGACAATGACGACCGACGCCATGGGCGACGTCACAAGGATAAGAAGGTGTCATCCGCGCCTCCAGAGGCAGACCCCGCCTATGACCCCGCGGCCAATGACGACTATGACCCTCGTTACGACAGACTTGACCGTGGTCACCGAGACCAGCGCCACCACCCCCAAGGGAGACAGCGGGCGAGAAGCCTGACTCTCGCGAAAGGTCCCGTCATCATGACGACGATCGCCATGGTGATGACGAGCATCGACGCGTGTCGTCGTCGCAGAGATGTGGATGACTACGATAAGCCAGCGCGTTACGACGATGACTACGGGCGCGGTCGCCGCAACCGAGGCTACGAGCAGGACAACCGCGCGCGCGCGCGGCCATCACTCAAGCTCAGAAGACGGGGGTATGGACAGCTATGTGAACACAAGTCAGTACAGCATGGGAGATGGAGATCCTACCATTGGCACAGCCATCTGAAGGCAGGGCTGCCATGTCACTTTGACATGAAGCAGGGTCTGGCCTGATTTAAAGCAGGGCTATGTCTACTGTTTGATTTAAAGCAGGGCTATGTCTACTGTTTGATTTAAAGCAGGGCTATGTCTACTGTTTGATTTAAAGCAGGGCTATGTCTACTGTTTGATTTAAAGCAGGGCTATGTCTACTGTTTGATTTTAAGCAGGGCTATGTCTACCGTTTGATTTTCAGCAGGGCTATGTCTACTGTTTGATTTTTCAGCAGGGCTGCCTTGTCACTTTGATTTAAAGTAGGGCCTCATCTGATTTTTGAAAGAAAAAAAAAGCAGAGCTATTCCTGCTGTTTGATTTAAGGCATGGCTGTCTAATCTGACTTAGAGCACGGCTGTCTAATCTGTTTGACAGAAAGTTGGGCTGTTACTGTACTTTGATTTAAAAGGAAGGCTGGTTAGTCTGTTTTGTTTTAAAGCAGGGCTATCTTGTCTGTTTGATTTAAAGCAGGGCTGTCTTGTCTGTTTTGATTTAAAGGGGGGTGGGGGGGGGGGGGGGTGCTTTCCTATTCATTTATTAAGGCAGGGCTGCTGTAGCTGTTTGAGTGAAAGCAGGGTTGTTACTGGTGTTTTCACTGAAGTGAAGGATGATGTTTATATGTCCGCACAGCTGACAGATGGGCACACTACCAACAGGAAAGTATTCAATGGGCCTGACACACACATGTTCGAAAAGGCTGTCTTGTCTGTTGAAGTCAGGCCTGAATCAGCTGTTTTGATTCAAA
Organism: Conus betulinus; assembly: GCA_016801955.1. Taxonomy (NCBI): domain Eukaryota; kingdom Metazoa; phylum Mollusca; class Gastropoda; order Neogastropoda; family Conidae; genus Conus; species Conus betulinus. The sequence continues at coordinate 2,096 of JADBJO010003988.1, read as the reverse complement.
TCAAGGCGATCTCGGCTGTTTGTTTTGAAGTCAGGTCTGAGTCAGCTGTTTTGATTCAAATCAAGGCGATCTTGGCTGTTTGTTGAAGTCAGGTCTGAGTCAGCTGTTTTTGATTCAAATCAAGGCGATCTTGGCTGTCTGTTGAAGTCAGGCCCGAGTCAGTCAGCTGTTTTGATTCAAATCAAGGCGATCTTGACTGTTTGTTGAAGTCAGGCCTGAGTCAGCTGTTTTGATTTCAAATCAAGGCGATCTTGGCTGTCTGTTGAAAGTCGGTCCTGAATCAGCTGTTTTGATTCAAATCAAGGCGATCTTGGCTGTTTGTTGAAGTCGGTCCTGAATCAGCTGTTTTGATTCAAATCAAGGTGATCTTGGCTGTTTGTTGAAATCGGGTGTGACTCCGCTGCTTGAGGCTTGTATTTTTAAGGTTGTCTTCACTCGTTGTGGGTAACCTTTCCCTGTCACTTCCTCCTTTTTCTCGCTACAGAAGCGACGTTTTTCAATGAATCATACGTGTATATGTACGCACATTGAACATTTTAGTAGTGGAGGAAAAACGAGTGCAGGCTAACGATTCCTGCGTCGTTACATTAATGACTTTGCGTAGGTTGAGAAGAAACCAAAGAAAAGGGGTGGGAACAGGGTAAGAAAGAAAATGAGAATGAAAAGTACGGGAAATATGAATATAAAATCCCTTCACTAATGGCATGTGGGGGCCATCATAATCCACCCCAAAGACAGAATCATTCATATCGCGTGCTTCGTTCATATCGTCTGCTCTGCCTGCTACATATGTATGCATATATCCAGCATGTATATCATATGTATGTGTGTGTGTGTGTGTGTGTGTGTGTGTGTGTGTGTGTTGCTTGAGGGGTACACCCACACAAGTTGATGCAGGACGTACAATGATAAAAACAGTAAAAAAAAAAAAAATCTGGGTGTATATATAGATACAAGATTCCTTTCCAGTCTAAGGAAGCTCTAGGAAGCGGAAATTAATGGAGAATGAAATTCAGAAGCTGAACGTCACCGAACATCGTTGGGGGGTTTTTTTTTTTTTTTTTTTCTTTTTTCGTTCTTCTTTTTTGAATTTTTTGTACCTTTATGAACATGTTTGCCATAAGTGTGTGTTTCGAAGATATGGTGCCAAGTAGGATTCTAGGTTTTGGACACATGAAATATGTGTGATTTTTATCTCCCTGATTTGCTCCCCATTGTCTCTGTAGATTTGTGCCAATCACGAACGATGGGTGATATCCACTTGTAGAGAAAGATTCAGTGAAACCACATGCTTCTGATGGTACTAGTGATTATCGTCGCCAAAGATTATTATCGTCATTGCATGTCGGTCCAGGTAGATGAGCCCATCATGATAATGAAATGATCATGACAGAATTGATGATTGTCATCAGTGATCACTGTCATCGACATGTCGTCATTTGCACGTCCGTTGAAAAGAAAAATGAACTTGTCGTGATAAATAAGCATCTTGACAGAATTAATGGTGGTCATCCCCATCGTCATCATCATCATCATGTGTCAGGTGAGGAAGATGAGCATGCCCATGATGACAAATGAATGTGATAAAGATGATCATTGTAATTGTGATAAGGATGATCATCGACATCATCGTAATTATGCATAGTTAAGAAAGAAGAGCCAGTTACAGTAACAAATCAACATGAGAGAGATGATTTTCATTGTTGTCATAGTCTTCATCATTGTACGTCAGTTAAGGAAGATGGGTGTGTCTTAATAACTAATGAAACACTGAACGTTTGCCACCTACTGTAGTAGACATGTTTATTTCAGATTTAAGACAAGACGCTAGCAAGACTCATCATAGTAGAGATGCTTATTAAAATTTGTAACAGACGTTAGCAAGAAAAGATAATTAGATTGTATGACGCATTATAACAGGAAATGAATACTAGTTTGTATTACATGTTACAAACAAGTGTGTTGGGCATTGTAATGAGTGGGAAGTTCCAATGGTGTGTTTTGATTCTACCATGAAATGAAATTGTAACTTTGTATGACATATAACAAGGAATGAAAAGCGATAATGACGGGTTAATGAGATGAACGTGTGAAAA
>JADBJO010003987.1:211737-218312 GCA_016801955.1 Conus betulinus | reverse complement strand
CCTGAAAGCAGACAGCAGAGGTCAGTCCCTGAAAGCAGAATGCAGAGGTCAGTCACTGAAAGCAGAATGCAGAGGTCAGTCCCTGAAAGCAGACAGCAGTGACTGGTCAGTCCCTGAAAGCAGAATGCAGAGGTCAGTCCCTGAAAGCAGAATGCAGAGGTCAGTCCCAGAAAGCAGAACAGCAGTGGCCAGTCCCCAAAAGCAGACAGCAGTGACTGGTCAGTCCCTGAAAGCAGACAGCAGAGGCCGGACGGTGCCTGGGGGTACTTCACATGCCTGTGGAGGTGGGGGGAGGGGGGAAGATGGGGGCAAGCTGGTGTCACTGAATAGGTGTCTGTGCTAATGATTCGGTGTCTGTGAGCTAAGCATGCATGTGTATGTATGTGTGTGGGCGTGTGTGTGTGTGTGTGTGTGTGTGTGGTGTGTGTGTGTGTGTGCTAAGCATGCATGTGTATGTATGTGTGTGTGTGTGTGTGTGTGTGTGTGTGTGTGTGTGTGTGTGTGTGTTTGCACATGTGAGACCTCCACTGAAGCGCCGTCAGATGTGACTGCCATAAAACACAGGCAGTTACCCCCCCCCCCCCCCCCCCCCCCCCCCCCCCCCCTGAATTCTGTCAGAGGATACAGCCCCAAAATATATACAGTTACCTCCCCTAAAGTATTGTAAGATGTCACTGCCATAAAACACAAGCAGTTACCTCCCCTGAAATTCTGTCAGAGGATACAGCCACAAAATATATACAGTTACCTCTCCTAAAGTACTGTCAGATGTCACTGCCATGAAACACAGGCAGTTACCTCCCCTGAAGTTCTGTCAGAGGACACAACCATAAAACATATAGTTACCTCCCCTGAAGTGCTGTCAGAGGACGCAGCCATAAAAATATACAGTTACCTCCCCCGAAGTGCTCAGAGGACACAGCCATAAAACACAGGCACTCACTTTCCCTGACATGCTGTCAGATGACTTACCTCCACTGAAGTGGGCGCCATTTTCAGCATGCGGTCGATGTACTCCCGCCCTTGTCGTACTTGGAGTTGAGGAAGAGGAACAGCCCAGCAAAGTACAGGCCCTGCAACAGTAAGGCCTCCCATGGTTCCTGGGTACTGCCATCAGATTGTTCATTGATGTCCTCTATAGTTAGTCCTGTGACTGTTCATCCCAGTTGAAACCGAAACTGATGTCCTCTAATTAGCTTACTCATTGGTGTCCTCTATAGTTAGTCCTGTATTTGTTCATCCCTGTTGACAAAGAAACTGGCGTCCTCTAAGAACTGCCGTGAGTTTGTTCTTTGTTGTCCTCTACAGTTTAAAAAAAAAAAAAAAAAATTCACTGATCTCTTCACAGTTTCCATGGTACAGTCGTGTAGTTCTGTATACTGTTGTGAGAGACTTACCAGTTCTCCTGACTGTTTACGCTCCTCCTTCAGTTTGGCATCCAGCATGGTGATGGCTTCACGATCTGTTACCCACACATCGACACACTGACACTTAACATGTGGTATCCATACATTGACACAAAGCATGCTGTATCCACATACTGACCCATCGACACTTCAGGCCCTTCTTAATCAGCCAAACTTTTGATTTGCATAGTGTTTGGCAGACACGGTATGGTGTACAAATAAAATGGTGGCGAACTATTCGGAAACAGCAGTTTGGAGGATGTGGTCACCAACATATCAACACATTAAGACATATCAACACTTTGAGACACATGATGTCGTCATGCCTGTAAAGATGATTAGACATGATCATGATCATCATGGATGTTGCTGATGCTGTACACAGTGATGTATTGTTGTGACCCTGTAATGTGGCAAAGGGAAAGTGCCGTATGGAATAATGATATACTGTTGTGACTGTGTACTGTGGCAAACCGAAAGTGATGCATGGGGTATTGAAGTACTGTTGTGACCATGTACTGTGGCAAATGGAAAGTGCCATATGGAATAATGATGTACTGTTGTGACCATGTAATGTGGCAAACGGAAAGTGCCATATGGGAGTAATGGCAATGAGGGGCCCACAAAACACGAAACAGCAAGAAAGGAGAAAGAGGCAAGGAGTAAGGGGGGGGGGGGGGGGGGGGCAACATCTTCCAAATCTTTGTCATCCTTTGAAAGTTTTGCAAAAGAGGGGTGGAGCTGAGGGGAGGGGGTTAATTCATCTTCCAATTCTTGTACAAAAAGGGGAAAGGGGGGGGGGGGGGGCTCACCTGCCATCTCACACATAGAGGAGGTTAAAGTGACACCTGACCTTGCTGCAGCTACAGTAAAAAGTAGTTTTTTATTTCCAACACAAACTGATTTCATCTTCTCCATAGAGCAGCCGCTGTTTGGGGGTTGATGATACTGCCACTTGTTGGGGGTCTGCATTTGCTGATGATCATCACAAAATATCAGTAAACAGGCAAAAAGAGAAACAGTCGCCCGAGGCCTAGACCCAGCTCCAGTGAGGAGCTGCCAGAGGCAATGTCGGTGTGCTCCACCAGTTCATGTGGATAGGGTGCGCCCTCAGCTTTTACACCTGTTTCATCAGCACACCTTGTTTACCCAAATGCTGCTGTTAGTGTATTTCTCCATTAAAATGAGCATATACTTTCCTAACTTGGCTGTACACATCTTCCAAATTTCAAAATTTGTGCAAAAGCAGGGTTTCCCTGCTGTTGCTCCAAGTTCGCGGGCAGGGCTTTGTGCGAGTTGTCACTCTTTGGTTGTAGCACTCACACACAATGGTTATACACCGAAGTGCCACTCCAGATTTTTTTTTTTTTTTTTTTTTTACATATTTTTACTGGTTCGTCATATTCATCGTTTTTCTGCCAACTATGTGTGCAAAATATGGCGAAATTGTTTGGGTAAAAACAGGTCTGGCGTTGCCACAGATTCATGTTCTATTGCTGTTTTTTTCCATGTTACAGGGTCTCACATTGCCACAGATTCATGTTCTATTGCTGTTTTTCCATGTTTCAGGGTCTGGCGTTGCCACAGATTCATGTTCTATTGCTGTTTTTTCCATGTTTCAGGGTCTGGCGTTGCCACAGATTCATCTTCTATTGCTGGTTTTTTCATGTTTCAGGGCCTGGTGTTGCCACAGATTCATGTTCTATTGCTGGTTTTTCCATGTTTCAGGGTGTGGTGTTGCCGCAGATTCATGTTCTATTGCTGGTTTTTCCATGTTTCAGGGTGTGGTGTTGCCGCAGATTCATCTTCTATTGCTGTTTTTTTTTTCATGTTTCAGGGCCAGCTATCACCACCATTGTTTCTTTGTATCAGCATGATGTTGAAAGCAGGCACAGCCAGACAGTGTCGTTGGTGAGAATCAGCAAGAGTCATCATCATTGGTTAAAGCAGTCACACTGTCACACCTAGACAACACCATGGGTATACTCGGCAAGTGCAGAACAGTGGCTCAAGATCTTCGTGTTGTGATTTCTTTTTTTTTTTTTTTTTCAACTTATCATATTTGTGATATTTTCACCAATCATGTGTGCAAAATACAGAGAAATATAATGGATAAACAGGTCTTAGAGTCACACACACACACACACACACACACACACACACACACACACACACACACACACACACACACACACATGCGTGAGCGCGCGCGCACACACACACACACACACACACACACACACACACACACACACACACACACCACACACACACGTGCACACACACGCATACACATAGTGTCCAGACCTACCAACATTTCTGCTCTTTTTGTGAGCAAACATCAGAGCCATGGTGGCGCACAGATTGATGTCCCTCTTGTCTTTAAGCATGTCCAGTTCTCGTATGCCTTCCTGTACTCGATCTGCACACACACAAACACACCCCCTACCCTATCATTCACACTAACAAAACCTTCCTGTTCTGTCTGCACACACACACACACACACACACACACACACACACACACACACACACACACACACTGTTTGGTGGTCTTGTCAGTCACAGTACACTGTACAGTGACTCTGATCTTGTCATTTGTCTGTTCTGTTTGTTTGGTGGTCTGGTGAGTCCACTTTCTTGCTGACAAATGACTGTAGGTATAACAAACTGGAATCACTGGAATTACAGCCCACTGTGCAGACAGGAACAATGACAGTGCTGACACTGTGACAGGGTGTGAGGCACCTCTCCACCCATGTTATAACAGTTCTCTTCACCCGCTGTGTTCTACACAAGTTACTGTCAGTGTTACTGTTAGCGACCCATAACAGTTCTCTTCACCTGCTGTGATTCATATGTTCTACACAAGTTACTGCCAGTGTTACTGTTAGCGACCCACGTTATAACAGTTCTCTCCACCTGCTGTGGTCCATGTGTTCTACACAAGTTACTGTCAGTGTTACTGTTAGCGACCCACGCTATAACAGTTCTCTCCACCTGCTGTGGTCCATGTGTTCTACACAAGTTACTGTCAATGTTACTGTTAGCGACCCATGTTATAACAGTTCTCTTTACCTGCTGTGGTCCATGTGTTCTACACAAGTTACTGTCAGTGTTACTGTTAGCGACCCATGTTATAACAGTTCTCTTCACCTGCTGTGGTCCATGTGTTCTACACAAGTTACTGTCAGTGTTACTGTTAGCGACCCATGTTATAACAGTTCTATTCACCCACTGTGGTCCAGGTGTTCTACACAAGTTACTGCCAGTGTTACTGTTAGCGACCCACGTTATAACAGTTCCCTTCACCTGCTGTGGTTCATGTGTTCTACACAAGTTACTGTCAGTGTTACTGTTAGCGACCCATGTTATAGCAGTTCTCTTCACCCACTGTGGTCCAGGTTTTCTACACAAGTTACTGTCAGGGTTAGTGACCCATGTTATAACAGTTCTCTTCATCCGCTGTGGTCCATGTGTTCTACACAAGTTACTGTCAGTTGTTACTGTTAGTGACACATGTTACATAACAGGTCTCTCATCCGCTGTGGTCCAGGTGTTCTACACACAGTTACTGTCGGTGTTACTATTAGTGACCCATCTTATAACAGTTCTCTTCACCTGCTGTGGTCCATGTGTTCTACACACAATACCGCCAGTATAAGTTCTCCGCAGAGCAAATGTGTGGCTAGTTCAGTGTCTGTTTCAATAGGCTGTATTCTTTTCAAATCAATCTAGGGAAAAAAGTGATACAAACCTGCCACTAACATGCATCTTTGTGAAACTGGCAACAAAAAAATGAACAAAGTTGTTGAATGATTTTACTGGATATTTATATTGCTCTCTCTCTCTCTCTCTCTCTCTCTCTCTCTCTCTCTCTCTCTCTCTCTCTCTCTCTCTCTCTCTCTCTCTCTCACCAGTCTTTCACAGATACATATGTGTTTTTAGTATCAAAGCATACTCAGATATTAACAATTTGATGGACATTTCATGAGTCATACCCTGTAAAACTTTAGAGAAGGCCACAAAGAACTTGAGGACAGGGTCGTTGCCATAGCGATGAAGCCCCTCGCTGGCGGCATGTTCCATGTGTCCATAGTAACCTTCCCTGCAGTAGTAGTTGATCTTGGCCTGAGAACACACCAAACAGCAAATTAATAGCATCCATCAATTAATTTCCTTGTAGTAGTTGTTGACTTTGGCCTGGCAATGTTGCAACACATCAAAAAATCAAATTAATAACATTCATCAATTATCCCTGTAGTAGTTGATCTGGGCCTGGCAATACATCCAACAACAAATTAAATAACATTCATCAATTAACTTCCCTAAAGTAGTTGTTGATCTTGGCCCGAGAACACATCCAACAACAAAATTAATAACATTCATCAATTAACTTTGCCGTAAAAACTTGTTGATTTTGGCCTGATACACATCCAACAACAAATTATTAACATTCATCAATTAGTTGAGCACAACCCTCAGGCCCCAGGTCCAAGTTTGGAGAAAAGCAGACTGATCAGCTAGAGGAAAGTGGCCACCTTGTTTATCAGCAAGTAGGACTAGCTGCCTGTCTTCATTAAAAAAAAAAAAAAAAAAAAAAAAAAGGGAATACAATGTGGTGTTTTGTTTTAAGGTGTGTAAATCTGCAAAAAAAAATGCAAATTTGTGTGTGTGTGTGTGTGTGTGTGTGTGTGTGTGTGTGTGTGTGTGTGTGTGTGTGTGTGTGTGTGTGTGTGTGTGTGTGTGTGCGCGCGCGCGTGCGTCACCCTCTGTGTGTGTGTGTGTGTGTGTGTGTGTGTGTGTGTGTGTGTGTGTGTGTGTGTGTGTGTGTGCATGCATGTGTGCATGTGTGCATATGTGCATGCATGTGTGTTGTTTGTGTGTGTGTGTGTGTGTGTGTGTGTGTGTGTGTGTGTGCATATGTGCATATGCCTCTGTGGTGTGTGTGTGTGTGTGTGTGTGTGTGTGTGTGTGTGTGTGTGTATGTGTGTGTATGTGTGTGTCACTATGTGAGTAAGTATGTGTTTGTATATGCGTGGGTTAGTGCATGTGTTACTGTCTGTGGTGTGTGCATATGCATGTTGCAGATCTGTTATGTCATTTTTGAATGTATACCAAATGCAAGTAAATCATGAATGCTGTTGATGTAGTTTTAAGATCCTATTG
>JADBJO010003987.1:199237-206737 GCA_016801955.1 Conus betulinus | reverse complement strand
GCAAGCGCACTACAGAGAGAGCATATATAGAAAGCATCGTTCACCATTCTAGTAGCCTATGATCAGTACTGCCTGAGGAGAATGAAGGGGTGAACGATGAGTGAGTCACCAGGCGGTCAGGTTCAAGTGCACTTCACATTCAACATTCTTGTCCATAATGCAGGATGGTTTACAAGTCCGCATTGTCCATGGTGGTGGTGGTGATGGTGGTGGTGGTGGTGGTGGTGTGTGTGTGTGTGTGTGTGTGTGTGTGTGTGTGTGTGTGTGTGGGGAGAGAGAGAGAGAGAGAGAGAGAGAGAGAGAGAGAGTACAATATTACCGGTGAACATCAAGCAGGCTTTAAGAAATGATGTTCAACAGTGGATCACAAAGTTTCATTGTTAGCACTCGTACAAAAAACAGTTTTCATATACTCGCAAACGTTATATAGCTTTCGTAGACTTCGAAAAAGCATTTGACTCGATTAATTGAAATCTGCTATGGCCTAAATAAGTTATAAAAACAAATATGGCAGCAATGGTAATAAGCTATTCAATTGTATGCAAGGTATGTATGAAAATGTAAACTGTAGATTAAGATGTGGTCCTAAATTTTCTGACTACATCAAATGCAGAGCAGGAGTGAAACAAGGGGGCGCGTGTGGCCCTGCATTATTCTCTGTTTTTATAAATAAATCAGCTCTACAGGTAAATTATAATGGAAAAGATGGTGCTGTGCTCTCAAATACTGCATTTCAGTTTTTCATTCTTCTTTTAATTGATGATGCCGTTTTAATGTCAGAGACTGTTGTGGGGCTGCAGACACAGCTAAACAATTTGCATCCTGCTGCTTCCTCACTTCAACTGAAGGTTAATATGAATAAAAGTAATATAGCTGTATTTCGCAAGGGAGGTTATTTAAGTGTAAGGGAACGATTGCGATACGATGGTGTGATAATATCTGTACTTAATGTTAATAAGTATTTGCAATATTATCTCCACTTGGCCGAGTTTGACAGCTGCCTGTAAAGATCTTGCCAGTCGAGCGAAAAACAAACAAACAAACATTGTTATTTATAATACAGAAGTTATATGCTTTAAACAACAATTCCTTTGAACTGCTTTTAAAACTTGTTGATACGCGTGTTAAGCCAGTTCTGCTATACGGATTAGAAATTTGGGGGTTAGACAAAGCCGCTGTTCATTGTGAATCAGTTCATTTGTCTGCTCTCAAAAAGTATTTAGGTGTAGATCTGCGAACACCCAATGATCTAGTATATGGTGAAACAAGCAGATCTTCCATGAATGTGAATTCTGTGGTCAGCTGCATTCGATGATGGTTTAAGCTGTTACATATGGGTGAACATAGTTTACCTTACATAGCATACAACATGTTGTATGATTTTTAGATGCAAAAGGATAAAAGAGCGTGGCATCAAATGCGCGTGTTTGTTTATATAGCAATTGTTTTGGTGACGTGTGGTTAAATCAAGGTGCGGGAAATGAAAATAACTTCATAGCAATATTTTGTCAACGTTTAATTGACTGTAAGTGGCAAACCTGGAATGGTCACATTTACACTAGTGAAAGATTTACTATGTACAGAAGTTTTTGTAGTAGCCATGACGTTGAGCAATATTTACAGGTAAAAGTGGATGGAACACTAAAATGTATAACGACTAGGTTTAGACTGGGTATATCTGATTTGAATGTACATCGTTTTAGGTATACATCTTGTAATGACAGCGATCTGATGTGTCCATTGTGTCAGATGTCTACAGAAGATGAGAGACATTTCGATCTTTGATGCCAAAGGCTGAAAGAAATTAGGGATTTTTTTTTTTTTTTTTTTTGAAGCCTAAGTATTATTAAGAACCCTGTCTATTCAAACTAAGTTTACTGATGGCATGTGCTAAACTTAATGTTTTACGCAATTTTTCATTGTTCTTGTATAAGGCTTTTAAAAAGAGAGAGAAATAGCTACGTCATAGTGCTGCATGATATGATTGCCATAGTTGTTGTTGATGTACTCTCTTTGAGTTGGTGTGATGAAACTTTACACACTGTACATTTACCCTTCATGACGAATTGAGGCCCGAACGAATAAACTATCATCATCATTCATTCATTCATTCATTCATTCATTCATTCATTCATTCATTCATTCATTCATTCATTCATTCATTCATTCATCTGCCTGTCTTCTTCTGTCTATCTGTTTGTTGTCTGTCTGTCTGTCTGTCTGTCTTGTCACTCTTTCTCTCTGTCTGTCTGTATGTCCGTCTCTCTCTCTCTCTCTCTCTCTCTCTCTCTCTCTCTCTCTCTCTCTCTCTCTCTCTCTCTCTCTCTCTCTCCATCCAGAACAGAAACCTACTGTATACAGCCTTGTCCTGTTTGCTTTGCCGTCGAATGGTCTGGCCCAAGAAATAGCACAGACTGGCAGCCATAGCTCTCCTGCAAGTGTTTGCTATGTTACCTGCACCCGACATTCTTACCTTACTCTTCAAACACCAGCTAATCTTCAAATGCGGTCATCCAACTTCAGCTGCAGAGAGAGAGAGAGAGAGAGAGAGAGAGAGAGAGAGAGGGGTGCGGGGAGGAGGACGTGAAGAGGACAGAGAGTGGAGTGAAAGGAGAGAGAGAGAGAGAGAGAGAGAGAGAGAGAGAGAGAGAGAGAGAGAGAGAGAGAGAGAGAGAGAGAGAGAGAGAGAGGAGAGAGGCAGGCAGACAGACCGACAGCCCCAGTCGAATCAGCTCCGGCTGTGGGCAGAATGTTGACAGCGGCCAGCAGTATGGCCAGTCCTGGGCCGGACACACGCCACAGTTAGAATTGTGCACTGAAACACTGTATAATCCATGTCATTGTTTGGAGGCCACACTCCACAGTTAGGATTGTGCAGAAACACTGTATAATCCATGTCATTGTTAGGATTGTGCACTGAAACACTGTACAATCCATGTCACTGTTAGGATTGTGCTCTGAAACACTGTATAATCCATGTCATTGTTAGGATTGTGCTCTGAAAAACACTGTATAATCCATGTCATTGTTAGGATTGTGCTCTGAAACACAGTATAATCCACGTCATTGTTAGGATTGCGCTCTGAAACACTGTATAATCCATGTCATTGTTAGGATTGTGCTCTGAAACACTGTATAATCCATGCCATTGTTAGGATTGTGCACTGAAACACTGTATAATCCATGTCATTGTTAGGATTGTGCACTGAAACACTGTACAATCCATGTCACTGTTAGGATTGTGCTCTGAAACACTGTATAATCCATGTCATTGTTAGGATTGTGCTCTGAAACACTGTATAATCCATGTCATTGTTAGGATTGTGCTCTGAAACACAGTATAATCCATGTCATTGTTAGGATTGCGCTCTGAAACACTGTATAATCCATGTCATTCTTAGGATTGCGCTCCGAAACACTGTATAATCCATGTCACTGTTAGGAGTGTGCTCCGAAACACTGTATAATCCATGTCATTGTTAGGATTGTGCACTGAAACACTGTACAATCCATGTCATTGTTAGGATTGCGCTCTGAAACACTGTATAATCCATGTCACTGTTAGGATTTTGCTCTGAAACACTGTATTAATCCATGTCATTGTTAGGATTGTGCTCTCTGAACACTGTATAATCCATGTCAGCGCGTTTGAAGCCTACTATAAATTTGAACCAGCGTTTCATGTTAAACTGATAATTGATCAAAAAACAACTCACCCAGTTAGTTTTCCCTTGTTTTGGGGGGTCTTTACGGATAAAATCACAATCTTCAAACATGACCTTTCGCTTAGCTGACTCACACACATTTCAGGTGTGAAGCCTGGGATCAGCGGTTTGTGCCCCCCCCCCCCCCCCTCTCTCTCTATCTTTTCTCTCTCTCTCTCTCTCTCTCTCTCTCTCTCTCTCTCTCTCTCTCTCTCTCTCTCTCTCTCTCTCCTCTTCTTTCTGCGCATGCAGGCTGATACTCCTGCGGACACTCTCTGCGTAGACAGGCAAGTATTAATTCCCATCTACCCGACAAAGGGAGTGGAGTTTTGTGTGTATGACCGTTTTTTTTTCTTCTTTTTTTTTTTCTTTTTTTTTTTTTTTTTCATTTTTTATTTCGCCATTAAGGCAGCCATACTCCAACTTTGGGGAGGTGCATGCTATGTGTAACATGTCATCCATACCAATGGCCAAACTGGCCTTTTCTTCCGAAAGTTGGTGATGGGATTTTGCGTGTGTGCAAGATGTTATGCGAGCGTTCACACACGGAATCTCGGTTTATAGTTTTTCATTTGAAGGATTATATGAGAAATGGAGCCAGAACCAATGTTAACTCTGAGGGAAAAATCCCCATGTACCGAAACGGCCCGGCGGAGATTCGAACCGGCAACCCCAGGATCACCCAGATAACGAGTCCGGCGCTCTGCCAACTGAGCTATCCCGGCCCCAGCTGCCCTGTGTTGATGGCCATCACACCTGCTTCACACACCAGTACAGGCTGGACACCGTCTGCAGGTCATTGAGAACACCTGCCGTTCTGTGCTAGGGAGTACAGAGATAGGCCATTGATAGCACCTGCCTCTCTGTGCTGGGGAGTACAGAGATAGGCCATTGATAGCACCTGCCCGGTCTGTTCTGGAAAGACAGAGGTAGCGCCGAGATAGGCCATTGATAGCACCTGCCGCTCTGTGCTGGGGAGTACGGAGATAGTACCGAGATAGGCCAATAATAGCACCTGCCGCTCTGTGCTGGGAAATACAAAGACAGGCCATTGACAGCACCTGCCGCTCTGTGCTGGGGAGTACAGAGATAGTACAGAGATAGGTCATTGATAGCACCTGCCGCTCTGTGCTGGGGAGTACAGAGATAGTACAGAGATAGGCCATTGATAGCACCTGCCGCTCTGTGCTGGGAGTACAGAGATAGTACAGAGATAGGCCATTGATAGCAGCAGCTGCTCTGTGTGCTGGGGAGTACAGAACTAGTACCGAGGTAGGCCATTGAAAGCACCTGCCGTTCTGTGCTGGGGAGTACAGAGATAGGTTATTGATAGCACCTGCCGCTCTGTGCTGGGAAGTACAGAGATAGTACAGAGATGGGCCATTGATAGCACCTGCTGCTCTGTGCTGGGAAGTACAGAGATAGGCCATTGATAGCACCTGCCGCTCTGTGCTGGGGAGTACAGATATAGTACCGAGATAGGCCATTGATAGCACCTGCAGCTCTGTGCTGGGGAGTACAGATATAGTACCGAGATAGGCCATTGATAGCACCTGCTGCTCTGTGCTGGGATAGGCCATTGATAGCACCTGCCATTCTGTGCTGGGAAGTACAGAGATAGTACCGAGATAGGCCATTGATAGCACCTGCCGCTCTGTGCTGTGGAGTTCAGGAAGATAGTACACAGATAGGCCATTGATAGCACCTGCCGCTCTGTGCTGGGGAGTACAGAGATAGTACAGAGATAGGTCATTGATAGCACCTGCCGCTCTGTGCTGGGGGAAGTACAAAGATAGTACAGAGATAGGCCATTGATAGCACCTGCCGCTCTGTGCTGGGGAGTTCAGAGATAGTACAGAGATAGGCCATTGATAGCACCTGCCGCTCTGTGCTGGGGAGTACAGAGATAGTACAGAGATAGGTCATTGATAGCACCTGCCGCTCTGTGCTGGGGAGTACAAAGATAGTACAGAGATAGGCCATTGATAGCACCTGCCGCTCTGTGTTGGGGAGTACAGAGATAGTACAGAGATAGGCCATTGAGGGCACCTGCCATTCTGTGCTGGGAGTACAGACAGGACACTGTGTGCAAACCATTGAGAAGACATATCCCTTTCTGTGCTGAGAGTACAGAGATAGGCCAATGTCTGCAAGTCATTGAGACCATCTGCTATTCCGTGCTGGGAAGTACAGGACACAGATAGGTTTTTGTGATAAGTAATTAGGTTGATCATCCACACACAACACAGGCCATTAAGAGAGGGTCTGCCGTTTTGTGCAGGGTAGAACTGAACACAGATAGGTTTGGGTGATAAGTAACTAGGTTGATTATTCATACACAACACAGATCATTGAGAGCACCTGCCGTTCTGTGCTGGAAAGTACAGAACATATATAGGTTTTGGTGATAAATAATGAGGTTGATCATTCACACACAACACAGGTCACTGAGAAATCTGCCATTCTCTGCTGGGAGGTACAAAATACAGATAGGTTTTTGGTGATAAATATTTAGGTAGATCATATTATCAATGTTCTTCTTTTATTTCTTTCTCCTCCTCCTCCTGCTCTTCCTCATCCTTCTCTCTCTCTCTCTCCTCTCTCTCTCTCTCTCCTCTCTCTCCTCTCTCTCTCTCGCTCTCTCTCTCTCTCGATCTCTCCGTCAGACAGACAGACAGACAGACAGACAGACAGACAGACAGACAGACAGATAGATAGATAGATAGATAGATAGATAGATAGATCTATTTAAATCAAGCTTATAATCTTACTCAGGTAGCGTGGTTTGGAATTCACTTCCACTACATTTCCGATGTACTCTAATTACAGAATCCTTCAGGGAAAAACTAATTACACATTTCACAGCAGACCATTGCTATTAGGGACAAAAAACATATACCAGTACACACCCTCTGTCTTGCTGCATATTAAACTGATACACCGTTTCCTTTCCACTGATGTTTTTTTTTTAAAACAGATAATGATAAATGAGAGAGTATGGTTACTATCGGTTTTATTCATGATTGAAATTATATCATGATGAATGACTGTTGTGGGTCGCTGGTTTTATTTGGCATTGTCACTAATTGATTGATGTCTTAATACTTTGATTTCTTCGAGCACTGTAACTGCAAGGTGATAAATGTGTGTCCGATTACTGTTGATCATATTGATGTATTGCTTTTATTCAAATTTATAGTAATGTTTAGCGTGTGATATTTTGGATAGAAAAAATGGAATATAATCTCTCTCTCTCTCTCTCTCTCTCTCTCTCTCTCTCTCTCTCTCGTCTCTCTCTCTCTCTCTCCTCTCTCTCTCTCTCTCTCTCTCTCTTCGTTAATTGCAGCTGCGTTTCGATGGGTTATTGCTTAATTAATAATTATAGTTTTGGGTTGTGTATGAATGGTCAAGAAAAAAAAAAAGATGGAAGAGGAAAGTAAATTATAATGGCATCTCTCTCTCTCTCTCTCTCTCTCTCTCTCTCTCTCTCACACTCTCACACACACACACACACACACACACACACACACCACACACACACACACACACACACTGAAAAATAAGTGTTATGATTATTGATGCTAGGAATCATTGCTGCTTATTGATAACTGATTGTAGTACCGTTCGTTTCTCGTTTTGACTTACAACCACATCAAGTAAATGTAAACTAAAGTAAAAAATGTTGATATTATTGATGTCTTGTAGTTGTCTAATTATCATTTTTTAGCAGTTTGTTGTATGTTAATTTTTTACAAAAGGAATGTAACTCACTCTCTCCCTCCCTCCCTTCCTCTCT
>JADBJO010003987.1:189237-194237 GCA_016801955.1 Conus betulinus | reverse complement strand
CAGTCACTGTCACTTTTGACAACAGTCACTCTCACTCGTGACAACAGGGCTCAAAGGGAGCTGACTGCAGGCGGAAAAACGGAAACAACAGCAACCACAGAATTAACGAGTCGCCAAACGAACGGACGAACACACTACAGTACACACACGAGACGACGGAACACACTACAGAACTCACGCCACGTGTTTTGGACCAATAGGTGGAAACGCGTCGTGCTTGGCCTGCGATTAGTTTGTTCTTTCGTTTGGCAGCCCATTAATTCCTTTTTTTTGGCTCATGACAAGAGGCAGCTAGGACTTAATTACTTGTGCTGGGTGTGTTGTTGGTGTAGTTCCAGGGACAGCAGGACTTCAGACGACTTCTCCGCAAGGCTGCCAGAGGACATCGGTAACAGCCACACTCCACACTTTTCTCTGACCACAGCTTCAAACAACTTCCAGGCTGAACTGTCATAGCCCAGAGACCTGAGGACCAGTCCATTGTCAGAGACTGAGCTGGCTTAGCCCAGAGACCTGAGGACCAGTCCATTGTCAGAGACTGAGCTGGCTTAGCCCAGAGACGTCAGGATCAGTCCGTTGTCAGACACTGAGCTGGCTTAGCCCAGAGACGTCAGGACCAGTCCGTGGTCAGAGACTGAACTGGCTTAGCCCAGAGACGTCAGGACCAGTCCGTTGTCAGAGACTGAGCTGGCTTAGCCCAGAGACGTCAGGACCAGTCCGCTGTTAGAGACTGAAATGGCCTAGCCCACAGACCTGAGGACCAGTCCATTGTCAGAGACTGAGCTGGCTTAGCCCAGAGACGTCAGGACCAGTCCGTTGTCAGAGACTGAACTGCCTAGCCCACAGACCTGATGACCTGTCCGTCGTCAGAGACTGAACTGGTCTAGCCCACAGACCTGAGGACCAGTCCGTTGTCAGAAAAACTGATCTGGCCTAGCCCACAGACCCGAGGACCAGTCCGTTGTCAGAGACTGATCTGGCCTAGCCCACAGACCTGAGGACCAGTCCGTTGTCAGAAACTGAACTGGCCTAGCCCACAGACCCGAGGACCAGTCCGTTGTCAGAGACTGAACGTGTCCAGGGCATGGCATCATAAATGACCTCTCACTCTCCTTCCACTGCCCCTTCCTCACCTGGACTGAATCAGGCACCGTAGTACTGCAGGGAGAGCAGTGTGGGGTAAAGTGGGAGTGGGGGACCTCTGAAAGGCTTAAAACCCGAACCCGCGGGTAGGTCCAACTCAGCCCATCACGCAAAGCCATAGCTGATGCTCTGACCGTTCTTTAGGGTGGGGGTGGGAGGTATGTAGGTGGGGGGGGTGGGGAGGCCCAGAGCTGACGGGTGCTGCGTTGGGCCGACGGGGATCTTCATGGTGCTTTCCGGATCGTGACTCATAGGCTGACGCCCCCAACAGCGCCAAGGCCAGGCAACAGAACACTTTGGATGTGACAGTCACGGTCTTTGGTTCAGCCTTTGTGTTTCGTAGTGAACAGAACACTTTTGACGTCACAGTCACGGTATTAGCATCATCATTTTTGTTTCGTAGTGAACAGAACACTTTTGACGTCACAGTCACGGTCTTAGCGTCATCATATCTATTTCTTAGCTAGCATAACACTTTTGACGTCACAATCACGGTCTTAGCGCCATCATTTGTGTTTCATAGTGAACATAACACTTTTGACGTCACAATCATGGTCTTAGCGCCATCATTTGTGTTTCATAGTGAACATAACACTTTTGACGTGACAATCACTGTGAACATAACACTTTTGACGTCACAATCATGGTCTTTGCGTAATCAGTTGTGTTTCTTGGTGAACAGAACAGTATTGACATCACAGTCACGGTCTGTGCCTCATCATTTGTGTTTCTTAGTGAACGCAACACTTTTGAAGTGACGGTCACGGTGTTAGAGTCATCATTTGTCTTTTTGACAGCGACAGCAGCTTGTACATAGGAAAACATGAGGGTTCTGTTTGTATGTATGTATGTATGTATGTATTTTTTTTTTCTTTTTCCTCTCTCTCTCTCTCTCTCTCTCTCTCTCTCTCTCTCTCTCTCTCTCTCTCTCTCTCTCTTTGCGGCCTGGCTTAACAGTAATGATGCCACTGTTCATACAGTCACTAAATGGTGGCCTTTTGAAGCCAGCGAGGTGCCATAGATGTGGGAGAACACTGCCGTGTCTGGTCTGACCGGTGCCGCCCGGGGGTCGGTCACCAGAGAGGTCTGGAACCATCGATCAGCCATTCCTCAACGGTAATGGCCTTGGGCGGGCGAGGGGGGTGGCGGGGGGGGGGGGGGGGTGGGGACGTCGGGGTGTTGACACAGCTTGTTGACACAGGCCAGGGTGGGGGGTGGGGTTGATAAGGATGGCGGCAGGGGTGGGGGTGGCTAACTGCCTAAGTCCTGGACATTCTAGAGGGGGTCAAATTCGGGGAATGTGTGTACGGGTATAGTATAGTATAGTATAGTATAGTATAGTATAGTATAGTATAGCATAGCATAGCATAGCATAGCATAGCATAGCATAGCATAGTATAACTTTGTGCAGTGCAGCGTAGTACAGTACAGTATGGTGCAAACACAGTACAGTACAGTACAGTACGGTACAATACAGGATAGAACTGTGTTGGATAGTGGGTTGGATTGGACTGCATTTGACTGGATTGGATAGATAGCACAGCACAGCATAACTTAGTTTAGCATAGTATAGCATAGCATAGCACAGCATAGCATAGCATAGCATAGTATAGCCTAGTTGGGTAGCATAGGGTAGGGTAGGACAGTCTGCGGTCCAGTCTAGTCTGGTATTCTCCACTGTCTGTTAAACTCATTTGACCATATTCTCTCTCTCTCTCTCTCTCTCTCTCTCTCTTGGAATTCGTATTCTTCCCCATTTGAACAAAGCAGGCAGACCTTGGAGTAGTTTGTGATTTATCCAAGTTTCCTGATTTCCCACCATGAACTTTCTTCATTCCAGAGATCAGGTTTGATCTGGGCTTGTAACGCAGAAGATTCCACTAGTTCCTTGGCATACAAGTCCCTTTCTGGCGTAACCGTGTTCTAAGTTTCCATCCTACAAAAGGGTTTTCACAGAGGTTCAAATCTGAAGAGGGACCTGCCTCTGCTGTGTTTTGTGCAACAGATCTCCCTCAGAGATGTACCAAACGCATTCCAACAGACAGCTCCATACACACTGCTGAGCTGACAGCCTTGGTCCTGGCTATTCAAATGATCTGCAAATTGAAACAAAGATTTACTCATTTTGTCAGATCCCCTCTCTGCTTTGGAGGCCATTGCCGGCTGTAATCTCGAGCACCCTCAGCTGCTGAAAGTTTTCGAACAGTACACCTCTCTGAAATCCGATGGAGACAACACAGTTTTTGCTTGGGTTCCCAGCCATGTGGGCATTCGAAACAACGAGGTGGTTGATCAGCTAGCCTAGAGTGCCACAAGGAAAAGTTGAGAAGGTTGTCTATTCCTCACACTGATCTGAACCCCCAAAGACAGGCTTACGCCAAAGACCTGTGGCAAGAGGAATAAAACTCGCACACGGATAACAAACTATTTAAAATCCGTCCAAACCTGAAAGATTTTTTTTTTTTTTTTTTTTTTTTTTTTTTTTTTACTATGTTCCCGTGGCGCCCATACGAAACGGTGTTGTGCCGCTGCACACAGGCCACTTGTTTCATACCATTCTTATCTTTTAAAAGGTGAAGAAGCTCTGGTGTATTCCATGTCGTGTTCCACTCACAGTGAAACATGTTGTTTTAGAGGGTTGGGGCTTGCACGATTTGAGACATAAACCTTTTACAGCGGACTCCATGAAAACCCTGTTCAGAGATGTTCCACCTGACGTGATCTTTGACTTTCTGAAAGAAACTCACATTTTTCATCTGATCTATGATTTTACGAAAGTTTTTTTTTTTTTTTTAAAACAAAGTTTCTGGTGCGGTTTTAGAAGGTGTATTTTACAGAGATGTGTGAAAGGTTGTGTGTGTGTGTGTGTGTGTGTGTGTGTGTGTGTGTGTGTGTGGTGTGTGTGTGTGTGTGTGTGTGATTTGTGAGCTGACTTTAACGTGGTGACAGCCCTGATATGGCTCTCTGCGGTCGGCTGGACTATAAGCAAACAGTACTTTACCTTCTTTGCTTTCTATCTTTTTTTTCTTTGTCTGTCTTCTTTCTTTCTTCCTTTCTTGCCTTCTAATTCTTTCTTTCTTTCTTTCGGCTTTCTCTTCTCTTTTATCTTCTTCTTTCTTTCTTTTTTTTCTCTTTTATCTTCTCGTTTCTTTTTTTATTTTTTTATCTTCTTTCTTTCTTTCTTTCTATTTTTTATTTCTTTCTTTCTTTCTTTCTTTCTGTCTTTCTTTCTTTCTTTCTTCTATTCTTCTTTATTTCTTTCTTTCTTTCTTTTTTGCTTTCTTTGTTTTTACTTTCTTTTCTCTTTTTCTCTTCTTTCTTTCTTTCTTTTCTTTTCATTTCCTTTCTGCTTTCTATCTTTTTTCTTTCTGTCTCCTTTCTTCTTTTCTTGCCTTCTTATTATTCTTTCTTTCTTTCTTTCGGCTTTCTCTTCTCTTTTATCTTCTTTCTTTCTTTCTTTTTCTTCTTCTTTCTTCGTTTCTCTTTTATCTTCTTCCTATCTATCTTTCTTTTTATTCTTTTTATCTTCTTCTTTCCTTCTTTTTTTCATTCTTATCTCTTTTATCTTCTTTCTTTCTTTTACTTTTTCTCTTTTCTCTTCTTTCTTTCTTTCTTTCCTTCTTTCTTTCCCTTCTTGATTTCTATCTGTTTTTCTTTCTGTCTTCTTTCTTCCTTTCTTGCCTTCGTATTCTTTCTTTTTTTTCTTCCTTTCTTTCTTTCGGCTTTCTCTTCTTTTTTCTCTTCTTTCTTTCTTTCTTTTTTCGTTTCTCTTTTATCTTCTTCCTTTCTTTCATTCTTTGTATTTGTTTTATCTTCTTCTTTCTTCTTTCTTTCTTTCTTTCTTTCTTTCGTTCTTT
>JADBJO010003987.1:174237-179237 GCA_016801955.1 Conus betulinus | reverse complement strand
AGTTCACACTGTCTTCTGTTACAAACTGAAATGGTCATAGTCCACAGTTCACACCGTCTTCTGTTACAAACTGAAATGGTCATAGTCCACAGTTCACACTGTCTTCTGTTACAAACTGAAATGGTCATAGCCCACAGTTCATATTGTCTTCTGTTACAAACTGAAATGGTCATAGTCCACAGTTGACACCGTCTTCTGTTACAAACTGAAATGGTCATAGTCCACAGTTCACACTGTCTTCTGTTACAAACTGAAATGGTCATAGTCCACAGTTCATACTGTCTTCTGTTACAAACTGAAATGGTCATAGTCCACAGTTCACACTGTCTTCTGTTACAAACTGAAATGGTCATAGTCCACAGTTCACACTGTCTGCTGTTACAAACTGAAATGGTCATAGTCCACAGTTCACACTGTCATCTGTTACAAACTGAAATGGTTATAGTCCACAGTTCATACTGTCTTCTGTTACAAACTGGAAAGGTCATAGTCCACAGTTCACACTGTCTTCTGTTACAAACTGAAATGGTCATAGTTCACCGTTCACACTGTCTTCTGTTACAAACTGAAATGGTCAGAGTCCACAGTTCACACTGTCTTCTGTTACAAACTGAAATGGCTAATAGTCCCACAGTTCACACTGTCTTCTGTTACAGTCTGAGCGGCCCTAGTCAACGCTGACCAGAAGCTCCGTTGGATCCCAGCTGTGGTCAATAGCATCGTTGTTTTGTTCTCAAGCTCGGACATCATCGACCTCCGTGATTCCTTTCGAACAAGTGAGTGAAATGGTTTTTAGTTGGTCGGTTGGTTGTCTGTCTTCTAATTACTTTGCGGCTTTTTAAAGATTTCCTGACTTATAGGTAGGTCTCCGCGCGTGCGTTTGTGTGTGCTGATTTTGTGACTTCAAAGCTTGCCCGACCAGTGAGGTATAACTTTAGCGTGTTGTTACGCTATGACTTTGAAGTCTTGTTTACTAGCATGACATTCATGTGAGAGCGCTTTTAATCTGTGACTTTCAAGCTTACCTCACTAAGAGTGATTTTTTTTTTTTGAGTGTTTTTATTTTGAGGCTTGAAACTTATTGACAAATGTTTACAAAGGCTTATTTCTAAATGTGGTTTTACTTTTTGGCTTCCGAGCTTGCAAGACTCACCTACCAGTCTTCTGGGTCTGTTTTTATAATGTTACTTTCAATCTTGCCTAAAAACAGTCTTTTTTTAAAGAGATAGAGGGTATGGGGAATTGGGGCGTGCTCAGTTTTTATTTTGTTACTTTTAACCCTTGCACGACTAACATGCAATTGTCTGAGTCTTTTTTTTTTTTGGAATGGCGTTTAAGCATGTGTCACTAACACGGCATTTTCTAGGTGTGTCTTTATTACCGTTTGGATTTGCGTCTAGACTAATCAACAAGGGTTTTTTCTAGATGTGTCTTTATTACTGCTTGACTTTGAGTCTAGACCAATCAACAGGGGTGCTTTTTAGGTGTGTATTTATTACTGTTTGGCTTTGAGTCTAAACCAATCAACAGGGTGTTTTTCAAGGTGTGTCTTTATTACTGCTTTGCTTTGACTCTAGACCAATCAACAGGGTGTTTTTTTTCAAGGTGTGTCTTTATTACTGCTTGGCTTTGACTGTGGAGCAATCCACAGGATGTTTTCATGTGTGCTTTTTATTTTGTGGCTATGAATCTTTAACATCAACATGTCAGAGTTTTTTGTTTTGCTTCAAAGCTTTTGCACTTAACCTGACACATCTGGCTCGTTTGTTTGTTTGTTTGCTTGCTTGCTTTTGTTTTCTTTTAACTGTTTTGTGGCTTTAAAGGCTGTCGAACATAAGAGTTTTCTTGCGTGTTTTGAACTATTGTAAAGGACATTAACTACTTCTGTTTCATTTTACTGCCTGTATATGTGTGTATTGCTCTGTATAGCTAAGCTCTGTTCCCATTGTCTGGCGGGGTTCATTATTAACTGTTTTCTTTACTTTTTTTTTTCAATTCAGAAATTGCAACTTTGTATGAAACATGTCTCATAATAAATAGGGGGGGGGGGGGGGGGGGGGGGGGGGGGGATAAATGGGGGGTCTTGATAAATATCAAAGGGGGGGGGGGTTTTGGACATTTTGTGAACTGCTAAGCTATCAAAGAAAATCGTTTTTCTGGGGCTATTTTCAGAAAATATTTGTTTATATTTTAGCTTCCCTCTACAAATAAACTGCTAACCCCCTCGAAAAAGAGATTAAAAGGGAGGGGTGGGGTGGGGGGAACCTAAACACAAGAAGAAGAAGAAGAGAGAGAGAGAGAGGAAAATATGAATTGATCCTTTGTTTGCCGAAAAAAGGCATTTGGGGTTCTGGAAGAAAAGAAAAATGTGCTTTGTGACCACTTGCAACCCCAAAGATATGAAACATCTGGCAGATAACATATGAAACATCTGGCAGATAACATGTGAAACATCTGGCAGATAACATGTGAAACATCTGACAGATAACATATCAAACATCTGACAGATAACATGTGAAACATCTGACAGATAACATGTGAAACATTTGACAAATAACTTATGAAACATCTGACAGATTACACACGAGGCATCTGACAGATACTATATGAAATATTTAATAGATAACACATGAAAAATTTAACAGATAACATATGAAAACATCTGACAGAAAACATATGAAACAGTTAACAGAAAACACATGAAACATCTGACAGATAACACGTGAAACACTTGACAGATAACATATGATGCATGTGATATATGGCATATGAAACATTTAACATATAACGTATGAAACATTTACAGATAACATATGAAACAGCTGACAGACAACATATGGAACATTTAACAGATACCTTGAAATATTTAACAGATGACATATGGAACATTTAACAGATAACTTGAAATATTCAACAGATGACATATGGAACATTTAACAGATAACATCAGACGGATAACATATGAAATATTTAACAGATGACTTGAAATATTTAACAGATGACATATGGAACATTTAACAGATAACATCAGACGGATAACTTTTGAAACGTTTGCCAAATTTATAAAGCATTTAACAGATAAGATATAGAACATTTAACAGGTAACATATGAAACTTTTAACAGATAACACACGAAACATTCGACAGATAACACATTACATTTACATTGGCAGACAACACATGAAACATTAAAACAGATAACACATGAAACATTAAACAGATAACGACGCATCACAGATTATTTTAAAGACTATGTAAAGATACTCCACATCGTCCTCAATCCTTTTTTTTATTTGATAAGATTTTTAAAACACATACTATCTGACAATCAGATAGAGGTATGAGATGAACAATTCAATGGGACTCTGAAAAATCGGTAGTGCTACCTTGACTTATTACACAACCACTGGAACCGCTTCCGATGCTGGATTCTGTGCTATTACATCAACATTTTATGTGAAGGAAAATGAAATGTTGACACCAGTCGTTCAAGTTGTCGTAGAATGCGTTTTAGATACTTGGAAGTATGTTCTTCTTCACAGAGGATACCCCAACAGCACATACCCCTTTCTAAAACAACCCTCAAATCCAGATATTCACTGGATCCACATCCCCCCTCACCCCTCCCTTCTTCTCGTTTCCACCCACCCTGAAAAAATCAACAACAACAACAACAACAAAAACAAACAACAACAACGACGACAACAACTACGACAACAGCAATAGCAATAAAAACAACTTGCAAAGTGGATTCACAGAATTCACACCTTTGTGCAGAGGGGGGCTGTTTGGGTGTGAAGGTGGACAAGAGGTGAGGGGTACGAGGGCGTATGTTAGAAAGGGTCGGGTGGGAGGACGGAAAGGAAGGGGGGGGGGGGGGGGTAGTGCTGGGAGAGGGGGGCTGGGAGAGGGGGGGGGGGGGGGTGAAAGTGGGGTGTCGTGAGAACGGATGAGTCTGAACTAAACCTGGCGTGGAATTCTGTGCTTTTGTTTACTTGCTGACTGGCATTCCGCTGTGTATAAACAATAAACTACTGTTTGTATCTGTAACAGCTTTGAAGGTGCTGTGTTTGTTAAACGACATTCTTAATCTATCAAATATCTTCTGTTTTAATCTTTAACGTTAGTTAGAGTGCAGCTTGTCCTAGTGATAATCTTTAGCCTGTTGTGCGATAACAAAATCCCAGTTGTATCTACAACATAGATTGTCAAGTCAAGTCAAGTCAAGTCAAGTCAAGTACAGCTATTAACAACAGCAAACAGCTTCTTGAATCTTTAACAGAAGTGAAACATGTTTTTGATCTGCTGATAGACCACAGCCTATTAAGCAAGTACAAGTTTTCCTTGAATCTTTTACAAACATTAAGGGTGTTGTAATTAACCGTGGTATTTTACAGTGATGTATTGGCGAGTGATATTCTACAACCTGTTAACAATTACAACTTCTTAAAACTTAAACGATGGTCATAGTGCTGTATTGGCAATTGATATTCTATAACCTGTTTACAATCGCAATTTCTTGAAACTTTAGCCAGGGTCAAATTGCCGTATTGGCGATTGATATTCTATAACCTGCTTACAATCGCAATTTCCTGAAACTTTAGCAATGGGTAAAGTGTTGTGTGTGTTTGTGTTATATTCTACAACCTGTTTACAAACACAACTTCTGAAATCTTAACAACGGTTAAAGTACTGCTTTGGAGAGTAATCTTGTAAAGCCTATTAAAAAATCATAAACGTTTTGAATTGTCCACAATTCTTAGGGTGCTTTTGCGCCAGTGATGGTTTACCACCTCTTAACAGAGATCAACAGCTCCTTAAATCTTTAACAATTGTTAGGGAGCTGTCTTTGCTAGTGTCTTTGCAACCTGGTTTAAAATGGAGTGACTGATGGCGGAGAACGAAGCAAAATTTGGAAAGAGAGGGGGTTAGTTACCGCCAAGGACATTGACAAACAAAGCACCAGACAAGACACGATGCATTTCGACCTCTTGGGTCTT
>JADBJO010003987.1:149237-164237 GCA_016801955.1 Conus betulinus | reverse complement strand
TCACGTTGTACAGTGAATAACATACTAGACAATGTCTATCATACTATACAGATGCATATCACGCTGTGCAGATGTCTATCATACTAGACAATGTTATTATGCTGTGCAGACGTCTAATATACTGTGTAAGTGTCTGTCATGCTGTACACGTGCCTGTCATTCTGTGCATGTTTCTATCACGTTGTATAGGTGTTAAATATACTGTACAGGTGCCTGGCATGCTGTACATGTGTCTGTCATACTGTACTGCTGTCTAATGTACTATGCAGGTACTCATCCTGCTGCAAAGGTGTCGACTATACAATAGAGGTGTCTCTCATGCTATAAAAGGTGTCTATCATTCTGTACAAGTGTACATCACGTTGTACAGATGACTGATATACCGCACATGTGTATATCATGTGTACATATGTCTAGTGTACTGTGCAGGTGTCTATCATACTGTGCAGGTGTCTGTCATGCATTAGGTATTTATGTCAAACTGTAAATGTGTCGGTCATGCTGTAGGTATCTATTGCAATCTGTAAATGTGTCTTCTGTCATGCTGTAGGTATCTATGTCAATCTATAAATGGTCCGTCATGATGTAGGTATCTGTTTCACTCTGTAAATGTGTCTGCCATGCTGTAGGTATCTATGTCAATCTACAAATGTGTCTGTCATGCTGTAGGTATCTATTGCAATCTGTAAATGTGTCTGTCATGCTGTAGGTATCTATGTCAATCTATAAATGGTCCGTCACGCTGTAGGTATCTATTTCACTCTGTAAATGTGTCTGCCATGCTGTAGGTATCTATTTCATCCTGTAAATGTGTCTGTCATGCTGTAGGTATCTATGTCAATATATAAATGGTCCGTCATGCTGCTGTAGGTATCTATTTCACTCAGTAAATGTGTCTGTCATGCTGTAGGTATCTATGTCAATCTCTAAATGTGTCCGTCATGCTGTAGGTATCTATTTCAGGCTTTAAATGTGTCTGTCATGCTGTAGGTATCTGTGTCGAGCAGTAAATGTGTCTGTCAATACTGTAGGCATGCGCGCCATGCTGTAAATCTGTCCATCAAGCTGTAATCGTGTCTGTCAATACTGCAAATGCGTGTCTGTGTGTATGCCACGGCGTAATCATGTCTTTTATACTGTCAATGTGCCTGTCTGTTCTGTAAATGTTTCTACCAGTACAGTAATTGGTGTGTCAGTACTGTCAATGGTGTGTCAGTACTGTCAATGTGTCTGTCAGTACTGTAAGTGATGTGTGTCAGCACTGTCCAAGATGTGTCAGTAGTGTCAAAGGTGTGCCTGTCAGTACTGTTAATGGTTTGTCATCACTGTCAATAGTGTGTCATTACTGTCAATGGTGTGTCAGTGCTGTCAATGATGTGTCAGTACTGTCAATAGTATGCCAGTACTGTCAATGGTGTGTCAGCACTGTCAATGGCGTGTCAGTAGTACTGTCAATAGTGTGGCAGTACTGTCAATAGTGTGTCAGCACTGTCAATGGTGTGTTAGCACTGTCAATAGTGTTATGTGTCACATTGTCAATGGCGTTTCAGCACTGTCAATAGTGTGTCAGTACTGTCGATAGTGTGTCAGCACTGTCAATGATGTGTCGGCATTGTCAATGACGTGCCTGTCAGTACTGTCAATAGTGTGTCAGTACTGTCGATTGTGTGCCAGTACTATCAACGATGTGTCAGTACTGTCAATGGTATGTCAGTACTGTCTAATGGTGTGTCAGTACTGTCAATGGTGTGTCCGTAATGTCAATAGTGTGTCAATACTGTCAATAGTATGTAATTACTTTCAAAAGTGTGTGTGTCAGCACCGTCAATAGTGCGTCAGTACTGTCAATAGTGTGTCAGTACTGTCAATAGTGTGTAAGTACTGCCAATAGTGTGTCAGTACTGTCAATAGTGTGTCAGTACTGCCAATAGTGTGTCAGTACTGTCAATAGTGTGTAAGTACTGTCAGTAAAGTGTGCCAGTACTGTCAATAGTGTGTCAGTACTGTCAATAGTGTGTCAGTACTGTCAATACAGTGTGCCAGCCCTGTCAATAGTGTGTCAGTACGGTCGACAGTGTGTCAGTACTGTCAATGTAGTGTGCCAGCGCTGTCAATAGTGTGTCAGTACTGTCAATGCAGTGTGTCAAGCTCTAAGGGAGGGGCTCCGGGGCTCTGTTGCAGCCAAGCCACGGATCGACGAAGGTCACGTGGGGCTGCAGTACGGGACTGACCAGATAGACAACTCCCCCAGGGCCCGGGGACTGCACGACCCCTTCAACGAGAAATCGTCAGTCTGTCTGTCTGTCTGTGTCCGTCTGTCTGTCCGTCTGTCTGTCAGTCCGTCTGTCTGTCAGTCCGTCTGCCTGTGCGTCCGTCTGTCTGTCTGCCTGTCTGTCTGTCCGTTTTTCTGTCTGCCTGTCTGCTTGTGTGTTCGTCCGTCTGTCTGTCTGTCTGTCTGTCTGTCTGTCCGTCTGTCTCTCTGTCTGGCGGTCCGTCTATCTGTTTGTCTGTCTGTCTTTTCACTAGCGTTCAACGTCTGTCTCCTTAAACCTCATTCTCCTTATTTGGCATTCTCTAGTTCGTCTCTATTAGCTACCCTGTGTCGGCCTCCTTTTTTTTTTTTTTTTCTTCGTCTCTCTTTGTCTCTGTCTGTCCGTCCGTCCATCCGTCCGTCCGTCCGTCTGTCTGTCTGTCTGTCTGTCTGTCTGTCTGTCTGTCGGCCTGCTGTCTGTCTGTCCGTCTCTCTTTGTCTTCCCAGGAAGGGTGGGGGTTGGGTGAGGGACTGTACAACGTCTTCATGGAAGGTGGGGATTGGGTAGGGGGCTGTACAACGTCTTCCCAGGAAGGGTGGGGGTTGGGTAAGGGACTGTACAACGTCTTTCCTGGAAGGGTGGGGATTGGGTAGGGGACTGTACAACGTCTTCTCAGGAAGGGTGAGGATTGGGTAGGGGGCTGTACAAGGTCTTTCTCAGGAAGGGTGGGGATTGGGTAGGGGACTGTACAACGTCTTCCAGGAAGGGTGGGGATTGGGTAGGGGACTGTACAACGTCTTCCCAGGAAGGGTGGGGGTTGGGTAAGGGACTGTACAACGTCTTTCCTGGAAGGGTGGGGATTGGGTAGGGACTGTACAACGTCTTCCCAGGAAGGGTGGGGATTGGGTAGGGGACTGTACAACGTCTTTCCAGGAAGGGTGGGGGATTGGGTAGGGGGCTGTACAACGTCTTCTCAGGAAGGGTGGGGATTGGGTAGGGGGCTGTACAAAACGTCTTCCCAGGAAGGGTGGGGGTGGGGTAGGGGGCTGTACAACGTCTTCCCAGGAAGGGTGGGGGTGGGGTAGGGGACTGTACAACGTCTTCCCAGGAAGGGTGGGGATTGGGTAGGGGACTGTACAACGTCTTCCCAGGAAGGGTGGGGATTGGGTAGGGGACTGTACAACGTCTTCCCAGGAATGGTGGGGATTGGGTAGGGGGCTGTACAACGTCTTCCCAGGAAGGGTGTGGGTGTGGGGTAGGGAACTGTACAACGTCTTCCCTGGAAGGGTGGGGAACTGGGTAGGGGGCTGTATAACGTCTTCCCAGGAAGGGTGGGGATTGGAGAGACAGCTGTACAACGTCTTCCCAGGAGCGGTGGGAGTTTGGTAGGGGGCTGTGCGGCGGCTTCCCTGGAAGGGTGGGGCATTGGGTAGGGGCTGCATCACAAGGACACGATACTGTCTGCTCCTCGTGGACTGCCGGAGCTGGTGCAGGAGACGGGGCTGGGTGCAGCTGTGTGTGGGGTGAAGCCGGAATGAATGACGTGACGAAAGGCTGCTGGGGAGGACAAGGGAAGGGGAGAGGGTGGGGAGAGAGGGGGAGGACGGGAAAGAGGGAGGGAAGAGGGTTGTGTACAGGAAGAAGGGGTTGGGGGGGGTGGGGTGGGGGACGGACAACCAGAAAACATGAAAAGGGGGGAAAATAGCCACAAAGAAGTGTGTGAAAAATAGACCCACCTCAGATATACAACACAAACTAACCACCTCAAAGGAAGTGTTAAAAATAGACCCACCTTAGATGTACAACACACTCTAACCGTCTGTGGCTCCTTCCGGTGTCACAAAAATGTTCATCAGTTGGAACATACGCTTTAGGTTGTCTGTGTGCATTAATAGTAAAGAAATGCTTTATGATATGTTGATGTATTCATTTATCTGAACTCGTGAACATTATTATCTAAATTGTACCAGTTTTCAAAACATTTATTTGTACGTCTTCTTTGTATGGATTGTCTGTGTTGTGTTGTAGATTTTACAGTGCAGTGAGTGTATCTGCGAGGTGTGTACGAGATGTGTGAGTGATACCGTTCATTTCGTTTCAATGTACATGTCTGCTCGCTCGAGTTACGTGTGGCAAGCATGCTCATAGAGTGGTTACCACATTACATTAATCCTACATCACCATCACCACCACCACCACCACCACCACCACCACCACCACCGTCATCATCATCATCATCATTATCATCATCATCATCCATCAGCAGCAGCAGCAGCAGCAGCAACAACAGCAGCAGCAGCGTTGTTGTTGTTGTTGTTGTTGTTGTTGTTGTTGTTGTTGCTGCTGCTGTTGTTGTTGTTGTTGTTGTTGTTGTTGTCGTCGTCGTCGTCGTCGTTGTTGTTGTTGTTGTTGCTTGTTGCTGATGTTGTTGTCGACATCGTCGTCGTCGTCGTCGTCGTCATTGTCGTTGTCGATGTTGTTAGGTGCTGAGCCAGGCCGGCCAATCAGACTGCGTGGTGTTGCAGGTCAGCAGCGAGATGCAGAAGCTGCAGGGTCTGAGGAATGACGCCCAGGACGACATCCGCCGCTTTAAGCAGGAGAAGATGATGCAGGACTTCCACAGAGAGGAGGAGAAGAAAACGGGTATATCATGTGTTGTGTTGTGTGTTGTGTTGTGTTTGTGTTGTGTTGTGTTGTGTTGTGTTGTGTTGTGTTGTGTTGTGTTGTCTATTCAAGCAGGAGAAGATGATGCAGGACTTCCACAGACAGGAGGAGAGAAGAAACGGGTATATCATGTGTTTTTGTTTTGTGTTGTTGTGTGTGTGTTTGTGTTGTGTTGTGTTGTGTTGTGTTGTGTTGTGTTGTGTCGTGTCGTGTCGTGTCGTGTCGTGTCGTGTTGTGTTGTGGTATACCGTGTTGTGCTGTGTTGTGGTATACCGTGTTGTGTTGTGTTGTGCTGTGCTGTGCTGTGCTGTGCTGGTGCTGTGCTGTGCTGTGCTGTGTTGTGTTGTCTATTCAAGCAGGAGAAGATGATGAAGGACTTCCACAGGGAGGAGGAGAAGCCACGGGTATATCATGTACTGTGTTGTACTATACTGTGTTGTATTGAATTAGATTGTGCTGTGTTACATTGTGCTGTACTGAATTGAATTGTGTTGTATCGTATTCAGTTGTGTTTTCTATTGTTCTAAGATGTGTCGCATTAGCTTGTATTGTAATGAATTATGTCGAACTGTGTTGTCGTATTACTTTGTACTGAGCAGTGTTCTATTAGCGTTGCATAAAATTGTATTGGGTGGTATTGTATTGTGTTTGCATTGTGTTGTAATGGGTTGTATAGCATTGTATTTGGTTGTGTTGTATTTCATTAAATTGAATTGTGTTGTTATGCGTTGTATAAACTTTGTAGTGGATTGTGTTATATCATATCAAATCGAGTTGTATTTGGTTAAATTACTTTGTATTAGATTGCGAGACACATTTCTTGTGTGTGTTGTTTCATACTGTATTGTATTGTATTGTGTGAAAGTTGTGTCATGTTCTGTTGTTGCACATGTTATATTATGTTACATTGGATTTTTGGTACATTACATTGATTCGTATCGTATATTATTGCATCGTATATATGTACAATGTAGAGTATTTCATTGCGTATTATACAGCTTTGTGTTCTGCTGTATTTGTTTATTGTTGCATCATCATCATCATCATCATCATCATCATCATCATCATCATCATCATCATCATCATCATCATCATCATCGCCTATTACCCTTCCTGGGGTATAGGCCGCCAACCAAGGACCTCCAGCATCTCTGTCCTGGGCTCTTTTCTCTCACTGGTTCCAAGTCATCCCCATGTTCCTGATGTCTGCTTCCAGGTCCCTGGGCCAGGTGTTCCTTGGCCGACCTCCTTGTTTCGTTTTCCTTGGGGGTTCCATGTTAGGGCTTGTCGGGTGATGTTGCTTGCAGGCTTATACCGCAGCGTATGTGTCCGATCCAGCCCCAACATTGTTTCTTGATTTCCTGTTCTGTGGGCAGCTGGTTTGTTCTCTCCCACAGTTTGTTGTTGTTGATGGTGTCTGGCCACCAGATGCGGAGAATCTGCGGCGCAGACAGTTATTGATGAACACCTGCACTTCTTGGTGGTGGCGACTGTAGTCTCCCAGGTCTCCACTCCGTACAGTAGAACTGCCTTGATGTTGTGTTGAAGAGCCCAAATTTGGTGTTGATTGAAAGTTCGTTGGAGCTCCAGATGTTCCATAGCTGTACGAAACGCTGCCCTGGCCTTTCCGATCCTTGCTCTGACGTCGGCGTCTGTGCCCCCTTCTTGTTGATGATACAGCCCAAGTAGACAAAGGCTTCTGCTTCCTCTAGCATCTCTCTGTCCAGCATGATCGAGTTGGTGCTGACTGTGTTAGCCTTGAGAATCTTGCTATTGCCTTTATGGATGTTGAGCCCTACTTGTGCTGATGTGGCTGCTACGTTGCTTATCTTCTCTTGCGTCTGCTGTTGAGTGTGCGAGAGAGTAGTGCCAGGTCGTCGGCAGTCCAAATCGTCAAGCTGCGTTCAGGGTTTCCACTGGATCCCCATGTCTTCTCTGATCTGTTGAGGTCTTCATGATCCAGGCGATTGCCAGTAGAAATAGAAAATGGCGCGAAAGCAGACAAACCTTGTCTGACACCAGTCCTCACTTCGAATGCCTTCGTGAGCTGCCGTTCATGGATCACTCTGCAGGTTAGAGCCTTGTATGAGTTTCTGATGATGATGGTGATCTTGACCGGCACACCGGAATGTCGGAGAAGCTTCCACATGGTGTCTTGGTCTACGCTGTCAAAGGCTTTCTCGTATCAGTCGGTAAAGTTGACATACAGGATGAGTTCCACTCGTTTGATTGCTCAACAATGATATGCGAAGCATTGCAATCTGATCTGTGCAGGATCGATCCATGCGAAAGCCAGCCTGCTGGTCGCGGCGTTGTTGAGCATCGACGAGATCCTTTAACCCTGATCAAAATGACTGTTGAAAACCTTTCCTGGCACTGACAGCCGTGTGATTCCTCTGTAGTTCTCGCAGTTGCTAAGGTCGCCTTTCCTGGGAATCTTGATAAGGTATCCCTCCTTCCAGTCTGCTGCACTTGCTCCTCTTCCCAGATCTTCTTCGAAGAGAGGCCACAAGCATCTCTACTGTGGTCTCTATGTCTGTCTTCATTGCCTCTGCGGGGATGTCGTTAGGTCCTGCCGCCTTTCCATTCTTCAAACTGTTTGATAGCCTTCCCAATTTCTTCTTCTTTGTTTGGTGCCCCCGCAGTCTATGGGTAGGTCTGAGTCAGCCTCTTCGATGTATGGAGGGCTCTCTGATACGATGGTCTTTTCAAGAGCTCCTCGAAGTGCTCAACCCCATCTTTTCTTCTGGCTCTTCTTCTGTGAGTTTGCCTTCCCTCTCTGTCTTTTATTGGTCGTTTCTGGCCTCCTGTAGTTTCCTGCCAGCTTTTTAGTGGTGTCGTACAGTTCCTTCATGTTTCCCTGTTTTGCAGCTTGTTCAGCTTCTGTTGCTAGGTCATCTACATATTTCCTCTTGTCTGTTCTGATGCTCTTCTTTGCTTGCTTGTTTGCTTCAGTGTGTTCCTGCTTGTGCTTTGGCCTTCTCTGCTCTTGTTTCGGCTGATGTTGATTGCCGCTTTCTTCTCTTTTCCTCTGTTGGATCTTGCATAGCTGTCTGCCGAGATCCATTCTTTGTGTTGGTGCTTATTGTGTGCCAAACACTTCCTGGCATGTTTGATGTTACTGCCTCCTTGATCTCCTTCCGCTTGTCCTCTAGTGCACCGTCTTCCTCTTCCAGTAGAGTTCTTGCAGTACTTGAAACTTGTTGCCTAGAGTTTGATCTATATTTTTGGATATCTTCTCAGGAGCGCTGTGTTGTACTTTGTGTCGTACTGCATGTGCCGTCATTCAATTCTTCTGTAACTTCAACTTAAACCTGGCCACAACAAGGTGGTGGTCTGCAGCCACTTCTGCTTCCTCTCTTTGCCCTCCCCCATCCTGCATGGATCTTCTGAATTTCTTGTTGATGCAGATGTGGTCAATCTGGTTTTCTGTTGTGTGATCTGTGAAACCCAGGTGGCCTTGTGGGATTATTATGGGGGGGGAAATGCGCTGCCACCGATGACAAAGTTTTGAGTGTATGTAGGTCTGCCAGTCGTTCACCGTTCTTGTTCATGTCCCCCAGTCCATGGCTTCCCAATGATGGTTCTCGTACCCAGTGTTGTCCTTTCCAACGTTAAAATCCCCCATCAGAATGGTGATAAAAAAAAAAAAAAAAAAAAAAAAAAAAAAAGCTCTCTGTGGGTACTTTTCTATGATGGACTGCAGTCTATCGTTGAACTGGTCCCTTCAGTTTCTCCACTGTCATTTGTAGGTGCATAGCACACGTATGTAAACTTTCATGTTGACCTTCTTCTTCTTGGTTCTGAAGGATGCCGTGATGTGAATCTTGGGCCTTGATCTTCCTTCACCCAATAAGCACTCTCGAGCTGTTTTAGGACAAAATGAGCTGTTTTAGACAACATTAATACGATTCTTTGAGTATGGAGGACATTGCCCTCTTCATGTCCCTGAGTACAGCAGCATCTCTCACCGAGGTCAATCGTTTCTGTCGTCTGACTGTGTCTAGCGGGTTGTCGCTGACTCCAAGCAGGGTTAGGCTTTAGTCCTTCATCTCTGAATTACTAGGAGGCGTCTTCTCCTGCCTCATACATGGTCCTGACATTCCATGTTCCGATGTTGACTGCCCTGGTAGAAAAAGAGGTGGTTCGACCTTGTGGCTTCCCGAGATTTCAGGCTTTTCAGCACGTGGCGTCATATTATCTTCTTGTCGGAGGACCCATCCCTTCCCAGAGCTGAGGTTCCAATTTGTCGATGCTGGCTGGCGTTTTTGTACGGCTGTGGTTTGTTTAACGGGGTTAGGGTAGTCTGGCCCACAACCCTCTCCTCCTTTATCCGGGCTGGGGACCGGCATGATTCCCATAGAGGGTCTCCTGGCGGAGTTTTACTGTGTACGTTGTATCGCTTAATTTCAGAAAACAGCACAACGATACACTGTATTATCCGATGTGCATCATCTTGCGTGTGTGTTGTATTGACTGCAGCACAAGTTATGTTGTGTTGTTACTATGCTTGTGTTGTTGTGTGGAGTGTAGCATGTTGTGTTGTTCTATGTTGTGTTTTGTTGGGAGTGTAGCATGTTGTGTTTGTTCTATGTTGTGTTTTGTCGAGGGTGTAGCATGTTGTGTTGGGGGGTGTTTGATTTAAAACGGTTATTTTTTGGGGGTGTTTGATTTTTTAAACGGGTTTCTTACTGTAACGTTTTTCTTAGTGTATTCGCTGTCTGTCTGTGTCTGTCTGTCTGTCTGTCTCTCTAACTGTACGTTCAGTAAGGTGTTATTAAGATAATTCATCTGATTTCGATTTGTTTATTGTTCTTGGTTTGTGTGTTGTTGTTGTTGTTGTTGCTGTTGTTGTTGAGAGTTGTTTTGAACGTACACAAATCTATTTCTTTAGTTTCGCAGATTAATTAATTTGCCAGTTTGTTTTGCTAATTGCTGTGATTGAATTTCACGTGTACCCGTCTGTTTGCTGTTATCTTATTCATTTTCTGTTGAGGCCGTGTTTCCTTGGCTAAATGTTTCACCCATTTTTAACGTCAAAATGGGCCTCATACCCCGACAACATTTCTTCGAAGGGTTCTTTTCCCCTCCTCCATCCGTCATGCTGTAATTCAAAACAGAAGAGTATGGGGATCGAGGATGTGTGAGCGTGGGGGGGGGGGGGTGGGGGGGGTGTGAGCGTGGGGGGGGGGGGGGGGGGGGGGGGGGGGGGGGGGGGGGGGGGGGGGGGGGGGGGGTGGGGGGGGGGGGGGGGGGGGGTGGGGGGGGGGGGGGGTGGGGGTGGGGGGGGAGGGAGGGTGGGGGGGGGGGGGGAGGGGGGGGGGGAGGGGGGTGGGGGGGGGGGGTGGGGTAGGGGAGGGTGGAAGGGCGGTTCTGGATGGATAGGGTTGGATTTTAAGTGCACGTGACGCGGTCCCCCCCACTACATGATTTGGATGATTGCGTGTAGTTTGTACATGGGTCTTTTTCCCCGGCCCCGCACCTGTAGAAAACACTGCGTGGATCGTTTTACTCAATATCAGAATCTCTCCACCCCCCCATCACACACACACACACACACCACACACACACACACACACAACCACACACCACACACCACACACACACACCATCCCACACACACACACACTCTCTCTTCTCTCTCGCTCTCTTGCTCTTTCTCTCTCTCTCTGCTCTCTCGTCATTCTCTCTCTCTCTCTCCTTCTATCTCTCTCTCTCTCTCTCTCTGCTCTGTGCGTGCGTGAAATGCGGACAACTAACCTACTCTACTTCAGCTTATTCATTTTTTCACAGCCACGGGAGGGGATAGGGGGGCCTGGGGAGGGTGGGGTGGGAGAGGTTATGAAAGCGAGCAGCACGGCAGCGGCAGCAGCGAAAGATTGGACTCTATCACTGCTCGTGATGATACCTCAGGTCCTTCCTTTGTGAGCAGTGCACCTATTTCTAATTATAGACCCCGATCCGCGGGATTCGGATGTGAGTCTTTTGCAAACTCGGGCTTTACAGACGTCACAATCATTTCCCATCGATGGCCGTGGCTTTTGTTTTTACTCTCTTGTTTTTCTTGTGGGACTAGTTTTTTTGTGTTCCATCACAGACCTCCCCATAAGGGGGGAACGGTGGGGGGGGTGGGGGGGGGAGATCACAACCCCCCCCACAACCCCACCCCCCCCCATACCACCCCCACCCCAGCCCCCCCCCCCACCCCCCCCCCAGCCCCCCACCACCCCCCCCTCCCAACCTTTTCACCCTCCCCCACCCCCCCGCCCGGTGTCCACACCCTCACCCCCCCCTCATCCCCCCCCATCCACCCCGTCCCCTCTTCCCACCCCCCTTCCCCCTCAAGCCCATATCAACCATCATATTTCACTGACGCCCCGCCCCCCGACCCCCTCCTCCAATCCTCTTTTCAAATACCCCAGCCCCTTCTGATGTAGCAATGGTGTGCTACAGATAATGTAGCAATCATTTTTAAATGTAACTGATCATTTTTAAAAAGTAGCATCGTTTTTTTGATATAACAATCATTATTAATGTAGCAGTCGTTTTTGTTGAACGTAGCAATCATTTAAAATATAAGCAATCACTTTTTAATGGGTAGGATCATTTTGGCAGACCTTTTCGCGAATTTGGAACAGGCTTGATAGGTGATATGTAGACCGATCAGTTGTTTTGTTGTGGCTTGTCTTTTTGGGTGGGCTTGTGTTGAAGAGAGAGGTGAGAGAGAGAGGAGGAGAGAGAGAGAGGTAGAGAGGAGGGAGAGGATGGAGAGAGAGAGCGGGAGAGGTAGAGGAGAGAAGGAAAGAGAGGCGAATGTTCGTTGCTTTGATCATTGTGAAAGATGTTTATTTAATCTCATATTAACATTGACATCTACCAACATTTCTTTTATTAAGTGTGTCTTATAACGTCAACACCATTTTTTCCTTTTTTTTTTTCATTTGTTAATATTCACTTTTAGTCACTTCTTTCTTTCCAGCAGTAACTCGTCTTCTAGACAGTTCTTATAAAAATGCAGTGGCATTGTGATGACATAGAATGCGCGTCTCATTCCCACTCGTAACATTCCCCACAGAATGCGTCTTCGTCTTCTAACATACAATTCTCTGTCGATACAATTCTATACCATCCTTTCAGAAATGCGATGGCTTGTGATGACATAGAATCGCGTCTGCGTCCCTGTAAACATTCCCCACATATCGTCTTCGTCTTCTATTACAATTCGATACAATTCCTACCTTATTTTCAGAAAATGGCAATGGCATTGTCTGAGCATAGAATGTGCCCGTCCACGTACACCAGCCCCCCCCCCCCCCCCTGAGTGACGCCCCCCCTGGCGACAAGTAACAGCATTTCAATGTGCACGCCCCAATCATGTGCGTCAGCAAGGCTTCACAATCAAAAAATCACACAGCTGACATCCTGTGAGTGACGACACACGGTGGTGTTGACGTCATAATGATGCATGTAGGATGAAGACAATGACGTCCCATGTTCGTGAGTCATGTCCCACACGGCCAATCGATCACTCAGCGATGGTGACGTGCTGATGGTATGTGTAGGACTTAGAGCGGCAGGCTCGATACTACCCCTGGGACAGAATGACCCAGAGGTCACGGCGCCCCCAAGGTATGCTGACCAATCGCTGGCTGCTTTAAGGATTTCCGTGCTAATCCTCTCAGAGCACGGCTACGATTCGGGAAAAAAAAAATAGTTGATAGTCTGTGATCTGCGTGAGACTGTAATGTTGTGTGTAGATGCTGACAGTGTAGAGGTCTGTAGCATGGTCACCCTGTGTGGAATGGTCAGTGTATAGACTCTGGTTAGATGGTCCACGGTGGGTGTGTGTGTGTGTAGGTGTGTGCTGGGTTAGAGGGTTACGTTCATGTAGGCTGTAAATCTCTGGACTTTCTCTGCAACCCCCGCCTCACCACAAACACATCTGACTACAACCGACCCACCCCCCCACCCCACCACATCTCACTATACCACCCCACCACAACACATCTGATTACAACCCACCATATCCCACTACAACACATCTCACTGCACCCCATCCACCACAACACATCTCACTGCCACCCACCCCACCCCAACCCACAACACATCTCACTACACCCACCCCACCCCACCCCAACACAATCTCACTGCAACACTGCACCCCACCCACCCCACCCCACCACAACACATCTCACTGCACCCCACCCCACCCCACCCCACCCACCACAACACATCTCACTACACACCCACCCCACCACAACGCATCTGACTACAACCCACCCCATCGCACCACAAACACATCTCACTGCACACCCACCCCACCACACCACTACACATCTCACTGCACCCGACTCCACACCACCACAACACATCTCACTACCACCCACCCCACCCCACCCCAACACTCTGACTACCACAACACATCTGACTACAACCCCCCACCCCACCACAACACATCTCACTAACCCCTCCCCACCCCACCACAACACATCTGACTACAACCCACCCCATCCCACCACAACACATCTCACTGCACCCAACCCCCCCCCCCCCCCCCAAACACATCTCACTGCACCCCCCCACACCCCACCCCACCCCACCCCAACACATCTGACTGCCAAAAACACATCTGACGACAACCCACACCCCACCCCACCACAACACTTCTCACTAACCCCACCCCACCCCACAACAAACCACATCTCACTACACCCCACCACAACACATCTGACTACAACCCACCCATCCCACCGCACCACAACACATCTCACCCCACCCCACCCCACCACAATCTCACCCCACCCCACTCCACCCCACCCCACCATATCTCACTACAACCCACCCCACCAAGACACATCTCACTAAAACCCACCCCACCCCATCTCACTACATCCCACCCCACCACAACACATCTCACTACAACTCACCCCACCACAACACATCTCACTACAACCCTCCCCACCACAACACATCTCACTACAACCCACCCACCACAACACAATTCACTACAACCCTCCCCACCACAACACATCTCACTATAACCCCACCCCACCACAACACATCTCACTACAATTTACCCCACCACACCCATCTCACTACAACCCATTCCACCCCACCCCATCTCACTACCACCCCACCCCACCCCATCCCACTACAACCTACCCCACCACAACACGTCTCACTGCACCCCCACTCCACAACAAAACATCTCACACAACCAACTCCACCACAACATATCTCACTACAACCCACTCCACCACAACACATCTCACTACAACCCACTCCACCACAACACATCTCACTACAACCCATTCCACCACAACACATCTCATGTGCACCCCACTCCACTACAAAACATCTAATTGCACCCCAGCTCACCACAACAGAACATATCTCAATGAAACACACCACCCCACCCCCACCCCACCCCACCCCCACATCTCACGATACCCCACCACACCCCACCACAACACGTCTCACTACCACGCAAGTCGCCCAACCACATCAC
The DNA here is from genome assembly GCA_016801955.1 of Conus betulinus. Classification (NCBI taxonomy): domain Eukaryota; kingdom Metazoa; phylum Mollusca; class Gastropoda; order Neogastropoda; family Conidae; genus Conus; species Conus betulinus. Next base: position 149,813 of record JADBJO010003987.1, on the reverse strand, counting down.
ACTGCACCCCACCCCACCACAACACATCTCACTACACACCACCCCCCACCCACCCCCACCCCACTACATCTCACTACACCCCACCCCACCGCCCCCACAACTCATTGCACCCCACACAACAACAACACACATCTAAATGCACCCCACACCCACAACACACCACAACACACCTCACTTCACCCCACCCCCACCCCACCACATCTCACTGCACCCCACCCCACCACATCTCACTGCACCCCACCCCACCACATCTCACTGCACCCCACCCCCCCCACAACACATCTCACCACACTCCACTCCACCCACAACACATCTCACTACACCCCCACGCCACCACAACACATTTCACTACACCCCATCCCACCACAACGCATCCCACCACACCACAACCTCCCACCCCACAACAACATCTCACTACACACACCCAACCACAACACATCTCACTTCACTGCCCCCCACCCCACCTCACCACAACACATCTCAATACACCCCCTCCCACCACAACACACCTCACTACACACCCCAAACACCCCACCCCCCCCCACACCACACCCCACCCCACCACATCTCACTGCA
>JADBJO010003987.1:129237-134237 GCA_016801955.1 Conus betulinus | reverse complement strand
GGGAGGGTAAAGCAGAGCCCTGAAAGCAATAGCAGAAGCGGCAGAGAGGTGTTCAAGCTGGATCTGGTCAAGGCGGAACAAAAGTGAATTTCAAAAGGCTTAAATTTCCCTACAAATATCAGGTGCTTCAGCGGCTCAGTGGTTAGAGTGCGAGTCATTAAGTGGAAAATGAGCATGTCCAGAAGGTCACGGGTTCGAATCCCAGCCATGGCTCGTCCCAAGATGGGAAAAAAGGGACAGCAGAGGGACATCCGGAGTTATGAACCGGGTGTGGCCCAACTCCTCCTAGAGTGTCAGGAGTTAAGGGCCGAAACAATTGCTTGAAGGGGACTTCTCTTCTGAGGACTCTCTGCTGCCACGCTCTCTCACGAGTTTCTTTTTACTTACTGTTCCGCGCCTAATTTAGGATTTTCTTTCAACAGGAAAAAAAATTCTTGTACCTCTGACAATCACGAACAGTATTGAATGGTTAAGGCACAGAGGGTTGGACTTACTTCCAGCATCAATGGTTAAGGTACACAGAGGGTTGGGTTTTCCTTCAGCATCAATGGTTAAGGTACAGAGGGTTGGAATTACTTCCAACATCAATGGTTAAGGTACACAGGGTTGCACTTTTACTTCCAGCATCAATGGTTAAGGTACAGACGGTTGGGTTTTCTTCCAGCATCAGTGGTTAAGGTACAGAGGGTCGGGATTACTTCAACATCAATACTTAAGGTACAGAGCGTTGAACTTACTTCCAGCATCAATGGTTAAGGTACAGACGGTTGGGTTTTGCTTCAGCATCAATGATTAAGGTACAGAGGGTCGGGATTACTTCAGCATCAATAGTTAAGGTACACAGGCTTGAAATTTACTTCCAGCATCAATGGTATAGGTACAGACGGTTGGGTTTTCTTCCAGCATCAATGGTTAAGGTACAGAGAGTTGGGTTTAACTTCAGCATCAATGGTTAAGGTACAGAGGGCTGAACTTACTTCGAGCATCAATGGTTAAGGTACAGCGAGTCGGGTTTTCTTCCAGCAGTTGAAAACGACTTGGAATGAGGAAAAGTCCAATCATGGACACCAAGTCATCAAAATGTCACGCAGCACATTTCGTAAAATGGATTTTTCCCCAAGGCAATACGATGTTTTAGTCATTAAATGCGGACCAGCTAACCCAAACACCTGTTCCGTATATGTCTCTGTCTCTGTTTTCTGTATCTCTGTCTCTGTCTGTCTTGTCTGTCAATCTCACCCCTCCACTACTCGCTCTCTCTCTCTCTCTCTCTCTCTCTCTCCTCTCTCTCTCTCATTATGTCTTTGTCACTGTCTTAGTTTGTGTCTGTCTGCCTCTCTCTCTCTCCTCTCTCTCTCCTCTCTCTCGTCTGCCTCTCTCTCTCTCTCTCTCTCTCCTCTCTCTCCTCTCTCTCTCTCTCTCTCTCTCTCTCTGTCTCGGTGTCTCTCTCTCTCTCTGTCTCTCTCTGTCTCTCTCTCTCTCTCTCTCTCTCTCTCTCTCTCTCTCTCTCTCTCATTCTCTCTGTATGTGTGTGTGTGTGTGTGTGTGTGTGTGTGTGTGTGTGTGCGCGTGTGCGCGTGTGCGCGCGTGCGTGCGTGCGTGTGTGTGTGTGTGTGTGTGTGTGTGTGTGTGTGTGTGTCTGTGTGTGTGTGTGTGCATGCGTGCGTGCGTGCGTGCGAGCGTGCGTACGTGCGTGTGTCCGTCCGTTGCGCGCGCGCGCGCGCGTGTGTGTGTGTGTGTGTGTGTGTGTGTGTGTCTGTCTGTCTGTCTCTCTCTCTGGCTCTGTCTCTCTCTGCTGTTGTTGTTTCTGCTGCGGCGTGTTGTTGCCAATGCTGTTGTTATCTATGTTGTTTAAGCTGTTGTGTCTTATTGTCACAGTTGAAGAGTCCTAGAGGACAAGAATCTTTGAAAGGTAGGTGAGAGAAAGAGAGAGAGGGAGAGAGAGACAAAGAGAGAGAGAGGGGGAGGGAGGGAGAGGGAGAGAGAAGGAGAGAGACAGAGACGGAGGGAGAGAGAGGAGGGAGAAGGAGAGAGAGGGAGACTGAGAGAGAGAGCGAGGGAGCGAGAGAGAGAAAGAAGGAGAGATGAGAGGGGAGAGAGAGAGGAGAGACAGGGGGAATAGAGTGAGGGTGAGAGAGGGTGGGAGATGGAAGAGAGAGAGAGGAGAGAGAGAGAGAGAGAGAGAGAGAGAGAGAGAGAGAGAGAGAGAGAGAGAGTACTTACCACCACAGGAGTTCTGATAGTGTCAACACTCCGTGCACTTACCACAAAAGTGCTGACAATGCCAACATTCAGAGTACTTACCACAGCAATGCTGACAGTGTCAACAGGTAGAGTACTTACCACAGTAGTGCTGACAGTGTCAACGCTCAGAGTACTTACCACCACAATAATGCTGACGGTGTCAACACTTCATGTACTTACCACAGTAGTGCTGACGGTGTCAACACTCAGAGTACTTACCACAGTAGTGCTGACAGTGGTCAACACTCAGAGTACTTACCACAATAGTGCTGACAGTGTCAAACACTTCATGTACGTACCACAGTAGTGCTTTCAGTGTCAACACTCAGAGTACTTACCACAGTAGTGCTGACAGTGTCAACACTCCATGTACTTACCCCAGTAGTGCTGACAGTGTCAACACTCCATGTACTTACCATAGTAGTGCTGACAGTGTCAACACTCAGAGTACTTACCACAGTAGTGCTGACAGTGTCAACACTCAGAGTACTTACCACAATAGTGCTGACAGTGTCAACACTCCATGTACTTACCACAATAGTGCTGACAGTGTCAACACTCCATGTACTTACCACAATAGTGCTGACAGTGTCAACACTCCATGTACGTACCACAATAGTGCTGACAGTGTCAACACTCCATGTACTTACCACAGTAGTGCTGACAGTGTCAACACTCAAGAGTACTTACCACAATAGTGCTGATAGTGTCAACAGTCAGCGTGGAAACTTGCCACTGTAGGGTGCAGTAGGTGCAGATGAAGCAGACTGACTGTTCGTGTCTTTGCAGGACCCGGCGGTCAGACGGCCGACAGATATATTCCCGGCAACAGTCGATACGAGCCTTCCTTTGGGGTGAGTCCAACGAAAAACGACAGAAGTCATCGTTTGAGAGAGTCTCGGCGAAAAGACAGTGACTGAAGACTTGGTAGTAGGTTTATGGAGTCTGCTTACATTCCAAAGAAAAGATAATGGTTTTTGATGTAGTACCCGGTTCTTTTTGAAAAGACCGAATAAGATAATTACAGACAACACGGTGTAAAATCAGTGATTTTTTTTTCCCCCAGGAAGAAAGGCTATGATTATGTAAAAGAATGCATTGCTGATTTTTTTTTCTGCTTTAGCCCCCTCTCCCCCTACCTCTCCCCCCCTCCCCCCCCCCGCCAAAAGAAGCTAGTTAATAACGACACAGTTTGTGTGTTTTTTTTATTCGTGTGTTAATTTTTCACTCACATGATACCGATATTGGCACTGTGTACATTTCATATTTGTTTGAAGTAAAAAAATAATATATATAGGTTATGACACAGAATAAATTCAGTTTTTTGTTTGTTTTTTTTTAGGAAAAATACACTTTTTAAAACCATAACGTTATAGACGACACTGTGTAAATTTGATTATTTTTTTTGTCGTTTGATTTAAGCAAAAGGAAATGGTTGACATAAAGTGCGAATCTGCTGTTTTGCTTGATTCAGCGTAAAGACAGTCCCCCACCCAGGCAGTACAATGCGTTTGGTATGTGCTGAGTGCTTCTTCTCCAGGATAAGGAAGATAGTTGCTGTGTTGTGCTCTGCTGTTTTTGTGTGAAACATATATGTGAGGAAGAGATGATTGTTATTTGCGGTGTGTTGTAGTGTATGAAGACATATTGTAAGGACGATGATTGTTGTGTTGTGTTGTGTTGTGTGAAAACACATTGTAAGGAAGATGATTTTGTTATGTTGTGTTGTGTAGTGTTGTGTTGTATGAAGACTATTGTAAGGAAGATGATTGTTGTGTTGTGTGTGAAAACACATTGTAAGGAAGATGATTGTTATGTTGTGCTGTGTTGTATGAAGACATATTGTAAGGAAGATGATTGTTATGTTGTATTATGCAGTGTTGTGTTGGATGAAGACATATTGTAAGGAAGATGATTGTTATGTTGTATTATGCAGCGTTGTGTTTGGAATGAAGACATAGTGTAAGGTAGATGATTGTTGTGTTTGTGTAAAAACATATTGTAAGGTAGATTATTGTTGTGTTGTGCTGTATTGTGTTGTATGAAGAATAGTGTAAGGAAGATGATTGTTATGCTGTGTTGTGTTGTGTGAAAACATATTGTAAGGAAGATGATTGTCATGTTGTGTTGTGTTGTGAGAAAACCTATTGTAAGGGAGATGATTGTTGTGTTGTGTTGTGTTGTGTTGTGTTGTGTTGTGTTGTGTTGTGCTGTGTTGTGTTGTGTTTGTGTTGTGTTGTGTTGTGTGTTGTATGAAGACATATTGTAAGGAAGATGATGGTTATGTTGTGTTGTGTTGTGTGAAACATATTATAAGGACGATGATTGTTATTGTTATGTTATGTTATGTTATGTTATGTTTGTTATGTGTGTGTGTTGTGTTGTGTTGCGTTGCGTTGCGTTGTGTTGTGTTGTGTTGCGTTGTGTTGTGTGTTGTACGAAGGCATATTGTAAGAACGATGATTGTTGTGTTGTGTTGTGTTGTGTTGTATGAAGGCATATTGTAATGAAGATGATCGTTATGTTGTGTTGTATGAAGGCATATTGTAAGGAAGGTGATTGTTGTGTTGTGCTGTGTTGTGTTGTAGTGTATGAAGAGAAGGTGTAAGGAAGATGATTGTTACATTATGCTGTGTGGTGTTGTATGAAGACATAGTGTAAGGAAGATGATTGTTGTGTTGTGCTGTGTTGTGTTGTATGAAAACATAGTGTAAGGAAGATGATAGTTGTGTTGTGCTGTGTGGTGTTGTAGTGTA
>JADBJO010003987.1:104237-119237 GCA_016801955.1 Conus betulinus | reverse complement strand
AATCTTTTAAAATTATTACTACAAGGTTAGACTGATGAAATGTTAGTCTGCACTTATTTCCTCTCACTACGTAATTGTTTATATATATATATATATATATTTTTTTTTTTAATTGGAATATATCAATGTTTTTTCAAAGTATTGTTTGTAACACTGTAGTATTTTGATGTCTTTCATAGCTTGGTTCTGCTATTAGTTTACTGTGGTTTTGTGTCGTTGTTTTGCAAGGTTTGGTTCGTATTAATGTTCGCTAGTGTTGTCGTCTATGTCTTGGTTTAATGTTTGTTTTCTGGTTTCTTCAGTATCATTATCTGCTGGTGTTGTATATGTTACCTACTTGTTTCATGACCGTGTTTGTTGATGTTTTGACGTGTTCCCATTCATTTGATGTCCCATTTTTACTGATGTTATTTCTCTCAGTTTCTTTGTGACGTTAGTCTACGTTGCATATTTTCTGGGTTACGACGGGCCTTTGTCAATTTTTCTGATTTACACACTTTTTAAAAAACCCTTCTCTCTCTCTGTATATATATATGGGGGTATAAGTAAATCCCCATTTAAGTTGCGTGTGTGTACGTGCGTTCTCGCGTGCGTGACTGCTTGCGCGCGGGCGTGTGTGTGTCCACACGTTCTCAATTGTCCAAACGTCAAAATTGATGCCTGTGGTAAATTTTAGCGTTGACCTATGCTCATGAATGACATGTGTTGGTAATCCTGACCTGGTATAACGATAGTGGTGGCATTTTGTCCCTGTCATACCCCACGTTAGGGTGTCTCCGTGTTATTGGCCACAATAGTCCGAGATTAGCTTTGGTCGTATCATGTTCAATATTAAGAAAGACGTTTTCCTAGAAATTTGTGTTACAGCTTTCGATTTCCCAATCAATGAAACATATACTCTGTGACAGTTATGAAAAACAACAACAACAACAACAAGTTATGAAAAACAACAAAAACAACAACAATAACAACACAAAACAATAAACGTTGCAATCAGTGTTAACTTCATATTCTGTTAGGGTCAGATAATCTAATGCAAATTTCACCAAACAGAGCAGTGCATGTGAATAGATTCCTTGCTTGATATAGACAACAGCCAGACAGAAATGTAATTTTTTTTTCAAACATCCAGTTAAGAGTTACACATTGTTGATGAGCAAAGAAAGAGCCCACATGAAAACAGCACATTGTACAGACTATCTTGCTTTCAAATGAAACATTGACCAAACAATTCAAACACATAACCCACTGATCTCTGAGGCGGGATCAAACATAGTTTAATAGTGTAGGTGGATGTGAGGGAGAAATCCTAACTTGAAACGTCAACTTAAAACGCGTGTGACGTGAGTCGAATGGGCAAATTGACTCTTTCATCTTCTCTTTTAAACTTCCAGTACGGAGAATTGGCGGAAGTGATGCGGACGAAGGAAGTTGGTCAACCCAAGCGTGACCCAATTACGGGCACCTTAGCCAATCAGCATCTACCAAACTCTGACGTGTCCAGAATTGTAAGAGAGAGAGAGAGAGAGAGAGAGAGAGAGAGAGAGAGAGAGAGAGAGAGAGAGAGAGAGAGTGTGTGTGTGTGTGTGTGTGTGTGTGTGTGTGTGTGTGTGTGTGTTTGTTGTGTGTTGGTGTGTGTGTGTGTGTGTGTGTGTGTGTGTGTGTGTGTGTGTGTGTGTGTGTGTGTGTGTATGTGTGTGTGTGTGTGTGTAAGTGCACGCGTATATATGACTGTTTTTGATGCAGAAAATGAATACCAGCCAGTGGAGGATGAAGAGAAAAGAAAATTGCACGAAATTCTTCGGGAACAGATGGAGGAGGGGGAGAGAGGAGCAAACAGCTGGACAAACTGAGAGAGAGACAGGAATCCAACAAGGTAAGAACAAAGTGGACAGACTGAGAGAGAGAGGACAGGAATCCATCAAGGTAAGAACAAAGTGGACAGACTGAGAGAGAGACAGGAATCCAACAAGGTAAGAACAAAGTGGACAGACTGAGAGAAAGACAGGAATCAAACAAGGTAAGAACAAAGTGGACAGACTGAGAGACAGAGAGGAATCCAACAAGGTAGGAACAAGGTGGACAGACTGGGAGACAGAGAGGAATCCAACAAGGTAAGAACAAAGTGGACAGACTGAGAGACAGAGAGGAATCCAACAAGGTAGGAACAAGGTGGACAGACTGGGAGACAGAGAGGAATCAAACAAGGTAAGAACGAGTGGACAGACTGAGAGACAGAGAGGAATCCAAGAAAGGTAAGAACAAAGTGGACAGAATGAGAGACAGACAGGAATCCAGCAAGGTAAGAACAAACACCTGGACAGACTGGGAGACAGATCAGCAAAGCACCAAAGGACCCTTCCTGTACTGTTTCACTGGCAATACCTGCTTTTAAAGCTAGCACTAATGGGAAGCTCTGTGTGGCACAGTTTGGGCAGAGGGAGGGTAACAAGGTGTGGTAGAAGGACAGGGAAGGTGGATTGACCTAGGCGATCGACAAGGTCCTCAGATCATCCGAAGAGGGCAGGAAGGCCTGGGACTGCAGGTAAGGCATCAGATGCCTCACCAACATCTGTCAAGGACTGCAGGTAAGGCGTCAGATGCCTCACCAACATCTGTCAAGGACTGCAGGTAAGGCATCAGATGCCTCACCAACATCTCCGTCAAGGACTGCAGGCAAGGCATCAGATGCCTCACCAACATCTGTTAAGAACTGCAGGCAAGACATCAGATGCCTCATCAACATCTGTCAAGACTGCAGGCAAGGCAACAGATGCCTCACCAACATCTGTCAAGGACCTCAGGCAAGGCATCAGATGCCTCACCAACATCTGTCAAGGACTGCAGGGAAGGCAGCGGATGCCTCACCAACATCTGTCAAGGACTGCAGGCAAGGTATCAGATGCCTCACCACATCTGTATCCAGGACTGCAGGCATCAGGCAGCAAAGATCACCACTGTCAAGGACTGCAGGCAAGGCAGCAGATGCCTCACCAACATCTGTCAAGGTCCTCAGGTCAGGCAGCAGCCTGGGAGGAGAACGTGGACAACTCAACGGCTGGTTTCTCAGACCGCTCGTAGCATAATTAGACATCATCTGAACAAGTGCATCATTGTACGTCATTTGAACGGGTGCATAATTGTACGTCATTTGAACAGGTGCATAATTGTTCATCATCTGTCATCTAAAAGAATGCATAATTGAACATCATTTGAGTGAGTGCATAATTGTACATCATCTGAACGAGTGGATAATTGTACACCATCTCAAACGAGCTCATACTAAGACATGATCTAAACGAGTCCATAATTGTACATCATCTGGACGAGTGCATAATCGTTCATCATCTGGACGAGTGCGTAATTGTACGTCGTCTGAACGAGTGCGAAATTAGAGATCATCTGAACAGCTGCTTAATTAGAGATCATCTGAATGAGTGCATAATTAGTGATCATTTGAATGAGTGCATGCTTAAAGATAATCTGAACGAGTGCATAATAACAGCTAATCTAAACGAGTGATTACTTAGGGATAATCTGAACAAGGGCATGATAAGAGACAATATGAACGAGTACATAAATAGAGATAATCTGAACGAGTGCATAATTAGAGATAATGTGAGCGAGTTCCGTTTCAGGTGCTCATTCATTTATGTCATGGTCCATTCATTCGTTGATATTTGCATAAAGTAAATGTGTGTGTGTGTGTGTGTGTGTGTGTGTGTGTGTGTGTGTGTGTGTGTGTGTGTGTGTGTGTGTGTGTGTGTGTACGCGAGCGCGCGAGCGAGCGTGTGTGTGTGTGTGTGTGTGTGTGTGTGTGTGTGTGTGTGTGTGTGTGTGGACGCACCTGTGCACGTGCGGATCCTGCGCAGCATTTCTCGGAGTTTGACCAGCGGTGGGGAGCATTCGGAGGGGGCGCCCCAAGGACCGCGTGATCCGGAAGAAGGTCAACTGGACAACGCGCTCTTCCACTATGACCGCCAGGTGCGGTGGCCCTGCTCTCATGCGTTGGGCTGGGAACAGGAGGCTCTGTCCTTAGCACTCGGTGTTGTTCTGTGGGAAAGTGGCCACTCTGTGTTGTTCTGTGGGGCAGGGGGTCATTCTGTGTTGTTCTGTGGGACAGGGGTCATTCTGTGTGTGTTTCTGTGGGGCAGTGGTCATTCTATGTTGTTCTAAGGGGTAGTGGTCATTCTCTGTGTGTTCTGTGGGGCAGTGGTCATTCTGTGTTGTTCTGTGGGGCAGTGGTCATTTTGAGCTGGTCTGTAGGAAGTGGTCATTTAGTGTTGTTTTGTAAGCAGTGGTCATTCTGTGTTGTTCTATAGGCAGTAGTTATTCTGTGTTGTTCTGTGGGGCAGTGGTCATTCTGTGTTGTTCTCTGTGGCAGTGGTCATTCTGTGTTGTTCTGTGGGGCGGATTGTCATTCTGTGTTGTTCTGTGTGGCAGTGGTCAGGGTTGCAGCCATCCATACAACCCACACAACAGACCTGTATTACTCTGTGTGTGTGTGTGTGTGTGTGTGTGTGTGTGTGTGTGTGTGTGTGTGTGTGTGTGTAGAATGAGAGAGAGAGAGAGAGAGAGAGAGAGAGAGAGAGAGAGAGACAGACAGACAGACAGACAGACAGACAGACAGACAGACAGACTGAGACAGAGACAGAGAGAGGGGGGGAGGTGGGTCCATTTTATTACAAAAAGTGACAGACTGTTTCCCCCAGAATTAGAATTACAAAGGTGAGGGAAGGGGGGGGGGGGGGGGGGTAATTATTTCATCGTTTCAGTTGTAGTGACCGCTGTTGTGGCTGGTGCTGAAACAAACTGTTAGGTATGTCTTGGAGAGGGACACACTGGTATGTCTTGGAGAGGGACACACTGTTAGGTATGTCTTGGAGAAGGCCACACTGTTTGGTATGTCTTGGAGAGGGACAAACTGTTTGGTATGTCGTGGAGAGCGACACACTGGTATGTCTTGGGGAGGGACAAACTGTTTGGTATGTCGTGGAGAGCGACACACTTCATGATCAGATTCCATGGGACTCGATCGCTGTTAGAGTAACACAACAAACAAAACAAAACAAAACAACAAAAATGGAGGAGGGGGAACGGGCGGAGTAGCGAAAAACTGTTGGTCCATAATCAGCAGGGAGAAAATTAAATGGTCCATTTTCAGCCCGGAGTAAAATTGAATTATAAAAAAAAAAAATTATGCGGGAGAAAATAAATAGTCCGTTTTTAGCAGGGGGATAATTGCATCGTCCATTTTCACTTTTAGAAAACTGTATAGTCCAAAATTAGCAGGAGGGATAGTTAAATGGTCCATTGGTAGCTTTGGAAAATTGTATAGTCCACAATTAGCAGGATGGATAGCTAAATGGCCCATTTTTTTTAGCATTAGAAAACTAAACAGTCCAAAATTAGCAGGGGCAGAAAAAGGATGGTCCTAAATGAGCATTGTGAAATGAGATGGTCCGTAATTAGCAAGGGAGAATTTTATGGCTCGTAATCACCATCGGGAGAACGAGATGGTGCGTAACCAACTGTTAGAGAATGAAATGGCCCATAACGATCGGGCGAGGGGGGGGGGGGGGGGGGGGGGGGGGGGGGGGGGGGGGGGGGTAATCCATTAACATCAGGGGAGGTACAAGATTGTTCATAATCATCAGGGGAGAGAATGAGGTTATCCATAATCATCATGCAGAGAATTTGATGATCCGTATTATCATGGAGAGCATTCAATGATCCATTATCATAGTGCAGAACATTGAATGATCCATTGTCATCATTATAGAATTAAATGACCCATAAGTAGCTGAGAGGAGGTTTAATGATCCATAATTAGCAAAACAAAAGGAGGTTTAACGATCCTTAATTAGCAAAAAAGAAGGTTGAATGATCCATGATCGGAAGGGAGTAAATGGAATAGTCCATAATCAGCGGAGGGAGAATCAAACAGTCCATAATCAGCAGTGACAGCAAAAGGAAAGGCATGAGGGAAGGGGGGGGGGGAGGGGGGCATGGGGGGGGGGGGGGGGCATTATGTGATCTATAAATTGCATTTTTGTTCAGTGACATGTGCCCCTCCCCATTCCCATTACCCTCTCTCTCCCTCGGTCTCCCTCCATCTTCCCCATGGTCAGGCAAAGCTTCATCATGTGGAGAAAGACAGTCTGATTGTGGTGTGATGACGGACCATCTCACTGCGATTATGGCGGACCATCTTATTGTGTGGATGACGGACCATCTCACTGTGATTATGGCGGACCATCTCATTGTGTTGATGACGGACCATCTCATTGTGATGATGACGGACCATCTCATTGCGTTGATGACGGACCATCTCATTGTGTTGATGACGGACCATCTCACTGTGTTGATGACGGACAATCTCATTGTGATGATGACGGACCATCTCGCTGCGTTGATGACGGACCATCTCACTGTGTTTATTACGGACCATCTCATTGTGTTGATGACGGACCATCTCATTGTGATGATGACGGACAATCTCACGGTGTTGATGACGGACCATCTCATTGTGATGATGACGGACAATCTCACGGTGTTGATGACGGACCATCTCATTGTGATGATGACGGACAATCTCACGGTGTTGATGACAGACCATCTCATTGTGATGATGACGGACAATCTCACGGTGTTGATGACGGACCATCTCATTGTGATGATGACGGGACAATCTCACGGTGTTGATGACGGACCATCTCATTGTGATGATGACGGACAATCTCACGGTGTTGATGACAGACCATCTCATTGTGATGATGACGGACCATTTCATTGTAGCCTGCTGATTTCTGTCTGTCCCTGCTGTTAGGGTCTGCACACATTTATTTCAGCTTTGTCACTGGGTTGTGTTGTTTGCAGCAGTGTGTGTGTGTGTGTGTGTGTGTGTGTGTGTGTGTGTGTGTGTGTGTGTGTGTGTGTGTTTAGTGTTGTTTATGCGTGTTATTATCTGTGTTGTGTGTTTCACACACCATTTTCCACCCCACATCACATCTCTCTGTCTCTGTCTGTCTGTCTCTCTGTCTTTCTCTCTTTCTCTCTCCCTCCTCCCCCCCCCCTCTCTCTCTCTCTCTCTCTCTCTCTCTCTCTCTCTCTCTCTCTCTTCAACAAACGAACTGTATAGTTTTTATTTCTGTTTTTTTTTTCCCCACTCTGCTTTGGCTAATTTTCGTGTTTTGAATGTAGCGATGTGTAGATTAGAGTAGTTTCGGTGATCTGATGTAAAGTTGAGTATGAATAGTGATTGTAACAATTTGTGTATGTTTTGGTGACTTTTACAGAGCTGCGCGTACTTCTCTTTGTATTCGCCTAGTTCAGTCTATCTATAGCATTGTATCTAACAACGTATTTCTATAACATTGTATATAACACAGTAACACAGTAAATGCTTTAGCCACGATGTATTCCTGCTATTTCTGTGCTGTGAAGTTCAGGCTTTGATGCACTGGTTTGATGTGCTTGGTGCACGTGCTGTGTGGTGCACCCAGCACTCTGTATTTTACTCAGGAGCAAGTAACGGCATGTGTGCTGTCACACCTGGGCAGATCGTTTGGGGATTGGTGATAGTGTGAGTAGGAGAGCAGCTTTGGGGACTTGGGGGCGGCCTCAAACACACACACACACACACACACACACACACACACACACATGCCCGCAGTGGCATGTCCAAACTGGGTGAGAGAGAGAGAGAGAGAGAGAGAGAGAGAGAGAGAGAGAGAGAGAGAGAGAGAGAGAGAGAGAGAGAGAGAGAGGGATGTTATAACGATAATTACGTCTGTTAAGTGTCCCAACATGTTGACAAGACGCTTGGCAGTATACGTCTCTTGAAGGTGTATGCTTTCTAACGTTATTATTGCTATGGGTGTTACAAATATACATCTTTGAAGGTGTATGCTTTCTAACCTTAACATTGTTACGGGTGTTACCAGTGTACACGTTTTCAGGTGTATGTTTTCTATCGTTAATATTGCCATGGGTGTAAACGGTATGTCTGTGTATTCAGGAATACAGCAAAAAAGCCAAAATACGCAAAACAAATAAGTGGAAGACTAAAATATACGGTAGAAAACGCATGATGTTAAATTCAGCGAACGTGATGGCCCCTTTCCAGCCTACAAACAGAGATGACAATTAGTCCTGGAACTATTTCACCGTCGGACCATGCCACACGTGCTTGAAACAAAAACATGCCACACTGCTCTTGGGTGTCCCAGTGTCGCCTACATTTGTAGGACTCAGACTTTGACGTTGTTTGACTTGTTGTCTTGTTAACCTGAAAGTAGAACACCAACTGGTTGGAAACAGAACTATTTCACGCGCTGTGTTCTCTAGTTAACCTGAAACTAGAACGCCACTGGCTGGAAACAGAACTACTTCACGCGCTGTGTGTGTCTTGTTAACCTGAAACTAGAACGCCAACTGGTTGGAAACAGAACTACTTTACGCGCTCTTTCTGCTGAAGACCAGAGCTGGCGAACTTTGCCGTGTCAAGGTCACTGTCAGCCCAGCCCGCCATGGACACCTGACTTCTTCTCTCTTGAACATCAAAGGCAGGCGAGAAGCCGACAGGTTTGCTTCAGAATCTGAACATGGTGAACACTTGGTCTCTGCCAGTGTGTGTCCTTCCATATGGGGGAAAGCAAGGCCGAACTCACACGTGGACCAAATTCCAGCTGAGTGACACATGGACCAAATTCTAGCTGAATGACACATGGACCAAATTCTAGCTGAATGACACATGGACCAAATTACAACTGAATGACACATGGACCGAATTCCAACTGAATGACAAATGGACCGAATTCCAACTGAATGACACGTGGACCAAATTCCTACTGAATGACACATGGACCAAATTCCTACTGAATGACACATGGACCACAATTCCTACTGAATGACACATGGACCAAATTCCAACTGAATGACACACGGACCAAATTCCTACTGAATGACACATGGACCAAACCTACTAAATGACACATGGACCAAATCCCTACTGAATGACACATGGGACCAAATTCCTACTGAATGACACATGGACCAAATTCCTACTGAATGACACATGGACCAAATTCCTACTGAATGACACACGGACCAAATTCTAGCTGAATGACACATGGACCAAATTCCTACTGAATGACACATGGACCAAATTCCTACTGAATGACACACGGACCAAATTCTAGCTGAATGACACCATGGACAAATTCCTACTGGATGACACATGGACCAAATTCCAGCTGAACGACACATGGACCAAATTCCAGCTGAATGACACATGGACCGAATTCCCATCTGAATGACACATGGACCGAATTCCCCGGCCAAAAATGGAAGCTGAATTGACACATACACTGAACGGTGGCAAATGTGGGGCTAATGTTAGAGCCCCCAGTCTCTGTTTGTAGGCCGGAAATCCCAGTCCCCAGCAGCCATTTTCTCCCCTTCAGAGAGTGTGTTAACCTCTCCACCCCCTTACCTCCCCTGTCCGTATTTTGGCTTGGCTGTGACTGTGTGACTGACCAACATGTTGATGTCTGTCTGCCTGTCCTGGCCAGACTCGTAGTGAAGAGACTCACCGCTACAGATCGGAACCATTATACGGGGGGCCTCCACCCGCTGGCAAGGTGGGTCCGCCACACTGACGTCATCGTTGCGATATCGTCAGAGAGAGGACGTAGCGTTAAGGTTTTGACGTCATAAAGTCTGTTTCAAGAATCGGACGTCAAAGCTAATGTTTTCGGGAAGATTAAATCACATATTCTTCAAAACACACACACACACACACCCACACACACACACACACACACACACACACACATATATATATATATATATATATATATATATATATATAGAGAGAGAGAGAGAGAGAGAGAGAGAGAGAGAGATCACAGAGCAGATGCAGTCTTAAATGGTCAGCATCAAAATTTCTCAGTTTATCTCAGTTCTGGGTCGAAAGCAGAGCGAGTCAGTCTCAATAATAATAATAATAATAATAATAATAATGATAATGATAATGATAATAATAATAATAATAATATAATAATAATGATAATAATAATAATATTGATTTGATGACAATGACATAATGATAACAATCCCGCTGGTAGTTAAGTCGTCATTATAATTATCATGACAGGAATGCTGGCTACGAGCGTCTATGTTCACACATGTGGTAGGATTTGCGCGTTCGTGGCGTCTCTATTCTTTCTGTTCAGACAGTACTCTGATCACAAATGGTGCATGACAGTGTATCAGCTAACTCCGTGTTTGTATGCCTGTGAGGTTGAAGGGAAAAACATGTATCACGCACATGTGTGCGTACGTGCGTGTGTGTGTGTGTGTGTGTGTGTGTGTGTGTGTGTGCGTGCGTGTGTGTGTGTGTGCACATGTTTTTGCATGCATGTGAAATACTGTATTTGACTTGTGGTTGTTGTTTTCATACATTTCAGCTTTGAAAAGTACGTCATAGGTAAAGCCTTATGCTGTTGCTCTACGTCATTTCGTTTCGGTTCTCCTGTTCATTTACCCTCCTGTTTTCCTTTAATCAGTCAATACTCTGTTACACCGCTGGGGTATTCATCTCTGTTTTTGTGTGGCATTTTAAAACATCATTTACATCACCAGCACCACAATCGTCACCACCACTCGACATCTACTACTACCACTGCTAATACTGCTGAAAGTGACAGTGATATCACTAATCGTTTCTGTTTGGGGGGAAAAAAGGGCCCCTACCGTCCCAGCTCGCTCTTTCTCCTTTCGTGTGGCTCAAAACGTGTCTTCTGTACGTGAATTCTTCTTTTTCCGTCAAACATTGGCGCCAAATCGAAAACATGCTAAATGCAGCAAGCTATAAAAGCCAAATAAACTGGCATGTTCACATATGCTGTAAAATCCGATCTGTAAACTTAGTTATCTTTTAACTCCACCCTTGATGAAGAAGGTATGTATGAACAGGGTAGTGCCGTGTAACCCCCCTCTTCACAACTGTTCAACGCTTGTGTTGCATTTCTGGTTGCACTGGCTTCCGATCTAGTCTACCAGCCGACTGTTCATGCTGTACTTGTGGTTCCAGTCAGTTCAGATCTGTGCTATCATCTCAACCGTTGGTGCCATACTTCTGTTCCAACTCACCCAGATCCAGTCTATCACCAGCTGCCTGTGCTGTACTTGTTTCAAATCGCTCAGATCCAGTCTATCACCAGCTGTCTGTGCTGTACTTGTTTCAATGACTCAGATCCATCTATCACCAGCTGTCTGTGCTGTACTTATGGTTTTCGATGACTGATCCAGTCTATCACTAGCTGAGTATGCCGTACTTGTGGTTTCAATCACTCTGATCCAGTCTATCTCCCAGCTGTTAGGCTCTACTGTGTCTGTCCAAAGTCATTCCCGAAGGCATAGGTCATACTGTGTCTATCCAAAGTCATTCCAGAAAGAGCAGGCCCTACTGTGTTTACCCCAAAGTCATTCCGGAAGAGACAGGCCCTACTGTGTCTACCCAAAGTCATTCCGGAAGCGATAGGCCCTACTGTGTCTATCCAAAGCCATTCCGGAAGAGACAGACCCTACTGTGTCTACCCAAAGTCATTCCGGAAGAGATAGGCCCTACTGTATCTATGCAAGTCATTCTGGAAGAGATAGGCCCTAGTGTGTCTATCCAAAAGTCATTCCAGAAGAGATAGGTCCTACTGTGTCTATCCAAAGTCATTCCGGAAGAGATATGCCCTACTGTGTCTATCCAAAGTCATTCTGGAAGAGATAGGTTCTACAGTACTATACAGAGTCATTCCGGAGGAGACAGGTCCTACTGTGTCTATCCAACGTCATTTTGGAAGAGATAGGTCCTACTGTGTCTATCCAATGTCATTCCGGAATTTCGTGTTTTCAAAGGGATTTATATAACTGTGCGTGATGCTGTAGAGAATTTCAAATAATTCAGCCCATGATTGAAGGAAAGAAGTAAAGGGAATTGACTGATAAATTATTCTTCTACAAGCTGTGCCAGCAGTTGACTTCGTTTTGGTTTCTACGAATGACAGTTTTATTGATTTTACTTTAATGTACTTACCTTTTGTTATTTCTTTAAAAAAAAAAAATGTTTGTTCTGAGTTTATGCAGTAGGAGGGGACTTAAACTCTTGGATTGCTATTAATATAATACCTGCACGGTTACTCTCTCTCTCTCTCTCTCTCTCTCTCTCTCTCTCTCTCTCTCTCTCTCTCATCTCTCTCATGTTAATACCTGTTGCTTTTTTCTTTGCTAATTCTGTTGTAAAACGTGGGACAGGTCATTAACCCGTCTTATCAGAAGAGGTACCTGGAAGAGGAAGTACGTCATCGTTCGAATGACGTCACGCCTCGTTACATCAAAAACACGGTACAGAGCAAGAGCTCTAACCTCTACGAATATCCGGCGGACAAATCACCACGGGTAATGATAAAGTTAACTAGGAACAGTGAATTGTTATGCATATCTTGGGCGAATAGATTGGAAATGGATGGTTCATAGAGTTAACCATGGTTTTGAGTATCGGAGACACAGGATTTGTGAAAAAGTTTTGTTCCGTTGACTAAAAAAATAAAAGAAAAAACAAAGTATAAAGCACGGATAACAAATAACTTAAAAAAGGATTGAAAAAAAAACAAAACATTAAAACGATGAAGCAGCTAAGGGCATCAGAAAAGACTGCTGACTTACAGAAAGCAGGGGAACATTCCACTGAGCACCTTGCCTAGAACGACAGAGAAACTAATGTCCACGTAGTACACACAACACCAGACAGACGCTAAGCACCCAGAAGGACAGAGAAACTAATGTCCACGTAGTACACAACACCAGACAGACGCTATCCCAGAAAAAAAGGGCTTGTGTGCAGTACCGTAGTATGTTTGTTTAGTTTTCAAAAATCCAACCAAAGGTGCCACCTAAGAAGCAAAAGAAAATCAACATACTACGGTATTGCACACCAGCCTTTTTCTAGGACAGCATTCTTTTTAAACCGAACAGGCAGAGGAGTCAAGTTACTACTTGCCACGGTCACTGAGGAAAAACAATCAGGTGCCGGTATCTGACCAGGAGTTATATGTTAGTGAGTTTTTCCTCCCCATTGGAGATTGTCTCCCCCTTGGAGACTACAAGCTTGCTGAAGGCTCATTTTGAGAAGCATCTATTATTCCCCATTCACCTACTCAAGCACATACTGCTAGTTAGGCAGAATTATCTACCAGATATTAATGCTTATCTCCCCCTATTTCTTCAATCTAAGACATAAGAGCAAGCTTGTTTTATATATATATATATATATATATATATATATATATATATGTGTGTGTGTGTGTGTGTGTGTGTGTGTGTGTGTGTGTTTAATAAAGTAATTATCTATATATGTACAAAAACGCAGTGAGTTTGTTTCAACGTGGGATGACTTTTGTTTTAAAGCTGCTGAAAAAATTTGCACTTATAATTGTTGTCATCGGCGCAGAGAGAGAGAGAGAGAGAAGAGAGAGAGAGAGAGAGAGAGAGAGAGAGAGAGAGAGAGAGAGAGTGCTTTGTACAGCTAACTTTTTGCTCTTTCTTTGTTAAAACAGATTTAGCGTAGTTCCATTTTCGTAGCAGATTAACAAACTGGCTCTGGGTCTCATGCCAATCTCTTTCCTTCTGTGGACACTGTCCACACACACCATCGGAGAGTAATGATTCCCACCCTACTAGCGTAGAGACTGAATTAGCAGTTTTCTCTCTTTCGCCAAACAGAAGTATGCCTCTCACAGACAGCCGTCTCCCCCCCCCCCCCCCCCCCCCCCCCCCCAGCAACCCACTTGTGTAAATGTCCACAAATGCATGAGGACAGGTTGCACGGTGCCGGCTGTTGGTTCCTGTAAATGTCCACAGGTGCTTGTGGACAGGTTGCACTGTGCCAGCTGTTGGTTTTCTGTAAATGTCCACAGGTGCATGTGGACAGGCTCCACTGTTCCGGCTGCTGGTTTCTGCTTTGCTTCCTATGTACACTGTCTGGTTTTGTACTGTTGCCCTCTGTTAACGCACTACTTTTTCCCCACAGAGTCACAGAGCTCATTGCTTCCTTTCTTCTTTCTCTGTTTCAGCCTTCCAGTCTTGTTTTCTTCTCCATTTATCTGTTATCTTCCTGCCCTGTCTTCATTCTGTCTTCAATTGCCCTTCTCTCCTACCCCCCCCCCCACCACACACACACACACACACACACACACACACACACACACACACACACACACCCCACACACACACGCACACACACACACACAACATCCTTGCCATCCCCTCCGCCAGACAACTATCACGGTATCCGTGTTTCTTTTTTTCTTTTTGCTTTTTTTTTTAACTCCTCAAAAAAGAGTGTGTGTATGAGAGAGAGAGAGAGAGAGAGAGAGAGAGAGAGAGAGAGAGAGAGAGAGAGAGAGAGAGAGAGAGAGAGAGAGTGTGTGTGTGGTGTGTGTGTGTGTGTGTGTGTGGTTGTGTGTGTGTCGGTATAGTAAGTAGGGTGAAGTTTGGCATATATTTGACAACTGAAAGACAAATGTTAGACAAATTATGTGTGAAGATGATGGAAAAATCCAGTCACCCTCAAATATCTGTTTTGGCGTCATAAACTATACCATATCAGACCATTGCATTCAACGATAGTT
Organism: Conus betulinus; assembly: GCA_016801955.1. NCBI lineage: Eukaryota > Metazoa > Mollusca > Gastropoda > Neogastropoda > Conidae > Conus > Conus betulinus. The sequence goes on along the minus strand of JADBJO010003987.1, from coordinate 104,550 downwards.
AGTCAGCTCTGCCAGGCCGAATTTGTGTGGCTAATGCAGTAATAAGACAGTCACGTGACGCCCATCCTACTTCCTCCATAGGCAGAAAGCCGGTGGCCTCTTCCTGTTCCTCATTCATCTTCGGCCTGCCGCCTAAGCAAGATAGTCTTGTGCTCTGTCCTCGCCTATACTTCTCCTTTGTGTAAAGATTGCTTGTGTGTTTGCTTCTTTACTTGTTCAGTTGTGGCTTGCGCTAAACCCTGGGTACACATGCCCGTGTGAGGCTTACGGTTGGCATGTTTCTATTTTTATTTTCACGCTCGTCGTGATTGCT
>JADBJO010003987.1:79413-84413 GCA_016801955.1 Conus betulinus | reverse complement strand
GAAGAATAAAATGAGAGTAACTGTAATTAAAAAAAAAAAAAAAAAAAAAAAAAAAAAAAATTAAGTATAGATAGATAAATGATTTCGGTGGGTGATGTAGGAGGTGGTAGTGGTTATGTGGGGGTAGTTGTGAAAGGCGTTAGGTAATGTTAATAAGGGAGGGAAGGGGATGGAAGATTAATGGGTGATAAGGTATAATTGGGGGGGGGGGGGGGGGGGGGGGGGATGGTTTGGGGAAGAAAAAAAGTGTATGGGTGGGGAGGAGGGTAGGTGTGTGTGTGGTGGGGGGGGGGGGGGGGGGTGTGTGTGTGTGTGTGGGGGGGGGGGGGGGGGGGGGGGCTGGGGGGGTGGCAAGAGAAGGAGAGAGGCTCATATCTCTCCATCCACCACGAGGTGGGGGGCGGGTGTGGGAGGTTCATACAAATAGTGCTGTTTAAAAAAGTAAACAATGCTGTGGGATGATGTTTATTGTAACAGGTGTAATAATGTGTTGGCGTTAATGTGCAGATGTTGGTTGAGAAAAGATAGCAATGCTCAGTGAGAAACAGGGTATCATGGTGTGTCACACACACACACACACACACACACACACACACACACACACACACACACACACACAAAGGGGGGGGGGGGGGGGTTGACAACATGTAAACAGTATTCTGGGTGAGTTATGATGGCGATGAGACTAACTGTGGAAAGTCCTCCCACCACCCATACACTAAAGACAGCATCCCATACTCACAATTTCTCCGTCTTCGCAGACTCTGCTCCAGCGAGGAAGGCTTCACTATACAAGCAGCAAAACTGTCAGAGTTTTTCACAAAAACCGCGGATACCCCAGTTCCATCATCAATGCAGCACTCCGCCGCCGTACCATAGCTGTAACCAGAACATCTGCTCTGGAAACCCAGTATCCAACCAAGACAGACAGACCCACAGCCTACCTCCTCTACCATCCACACACCCTCCCCATCTGCAGGATCCTCAAATCCAACTGGCACATTGTACATAACCACAAGCCCGCCTTTCATACCAGACCCATGATCACGTTCAAACGTGATAAAAACCTAAAAGACCTCCTCGTGCGGTCCCAATTTGAACAGAACCTCCACAGCTACACCACCAGGCACTCACCCCTGCTCCAAACCCAATTGCAAAATCTGCCCCCTCACCAAACCACACACCATCTTACAGGGCCCCAAACACACCTTCACAGTCAAACGCACATTCTCATGTCAGAGCCGCAACATCATATATGCCATCCACTGCCAGCTGTGTGGCCAATCTCTACATAAGCGAAACATCACGGACACGTGAGACACGCATCTCTGAACACCTGGCTGATATCCGCCACCACCGACCCAAACCCGTCGCCTTACATTTCAACCACACCCAACACAACATCAACCATGTCAAAGTCTTGGCACTCTGGCAGTCACAGGGTGACAGCTTTGAACGCACAACTCAAGAAGCCCATCTCATTGCCAAACTGGGCACACTACACCCCCAAGGCATCAATATCCACACATAACCTAACACACAAAACCCACCACTTCAACAGCAGTTGACAATATCTTCCACCAACACACACACACATAGACACACACATATACACACAGCACCACCATATCCCCCTTAGCATCTCTTATGAGATCCAAGGAAAGGTTGTTCTGTACAATTCTTAGCCGCTGACAATGCTTGGGTTATTGAACAGCAGAGCTGACCACTCAGACTGTTCCATATCTTTTGATCTCCCTTGCATCCTTAAATGGATCCTCAAGCATAGGCTCAAAGATTGTCCCTTACATTTTATACTGTTTGCGTAATGTTTTTAGTTTTCAACAACTTTTTTTCTCTCTCACTTTCGTTTTGTTTAATTCTACTACCTTTCGCTGGCTGCTTTGGGGGTGCTGTTGATTCTTTTTTCGAACCCTTGGCGGTCGGAACACCACAGAATTATGGACTGTGGTGTGTCTCTATCTGACGCCAAGAGCACAGACACAATCAGCCGTGTCTCCCTGATGAGTCCGATCCAGCGGACGAAAGGCCTCGGAGCAGGCGATACATATAGATCTGTCTTCGAGAGGGATTGCGATCAGTGGGTGATTGCACCTCTTACGAGATCCAAGGAAAGGTTGTTCTGTACAATTCTTAGCCGCTGACAATGCTTGGGTTATTGAACAGCAGAGCTGACCACTCAGACTGTTCCATATCTTCTGATCTCCCTTGCATCCTTAAATGGATCCTCAAGCATAGGCTCAAAGATTGTCCCTTACATTTTATACTGTTTGCGTAATGTTTTTAGTTTTCAACAACTTTTTTTTCCTCTCCACACTTTCGTTTTGTTTAATTCTACTACCTTTCGCTGGCTGCTTTGGGGGTGCTGTTGGTTTCTTTTTCGAACCCTGGGCGGTTGGAACACCACAGAATTATGGACTGTGGTGTGTCTCTATCTGACGCCAAGAGCACAGATACAATCAGCCGTGTCTCCCTGATGAGTCCGATCCAGCGAATGAAAGGCCTCAGAGCAGGCGATACATATAGATCTGTCTTCGAGAGCGATTGCAAAGAAGGGTGTGAAGAAAGGAAATCCTGCAATTGACTACAAAAGAACAGTGTCCCTTAAGCAACAAATGCCTCTATAACAACATTGTATACCAAGCCACTGTGACATCAGAAAATGAAAAAGAAACATACATAGGGATCACTTACAATCACTTCAAAAACCAGATACGCAAACCATAAACAGTCATTCAACAAAGAAAAATGCAAAAAACAAACAGAACTGAGCAAATATATTTGGAGACTTAAAGACAAAAAAATAAACTATAACATATATCCTGGAAAATCATAAAAAGGGCATCACCATGCAATAACATTTCAAAAAGATGCAACCTATGTTCAACAGAAAAATGGTTAATACTATACAAACCATACTGAGCAACCCTAAATACTAAAGTAGAAATAGTAAACAACAACTGCAGGCACAAATGGAAATCGTTGTCAGCAAACGCACCCTGAACTGTAAACAACCTGAAAAACCGAACAACACGTGCAGCCAATCCGCACGTGCAAACAGTGACATTAGGCCATATAACACCGGCAGTAGGCGACCCAACACCATCCTGAGGAGAGCCAGCGCTCGAAACAGATCTGTTGATGATTTTAAAACTTCCTTTTACCATACTATTTTAACAAAAAAAAAAAAAAAAAAAAAAAAAATATATATATATATATATATATATATATATATATATATATATATATTTGTTAAAATAGGGTGATAAAAGGAAGATAAAAAGGAAGTTTTAAAAACCCTTAATGATTTGTCTATCACCCTATTTTTAACAGATGTTGCTCCCCAAGGGGGTTGAGCACCTTAAGAGCACCTTAAGATTTTATTAGGCGTTTTAGCAGTACTTTTAATATATATATATATATATATATATATATAGTGATAAACAATAAGCTGTCAACACCGCCCACAGAGTTCATTTTTTGTCCAAGCTTTCGCCAAAAGGCTTCTTCAGGAACCGATGCTACTTGCGTCTCCTTAGCAGCGATGACATTAATACTATGACGTCATAGTAGACTACATCAATATAAAAACGACGTCACATTTTCTTTTTTTTTTCCTGTAGATTCACCTTCCACCACACCCTGTACCCATCCCCCACTACATCTTGCAGAGTCCACCTTCACAACGCCCTGCAGAGTCCAACCTCCACTGTACCCCGCAGAGTCCACCATTCAATACACCCTGGATAATCCACCTTCCACTGCACATTGTGGAATCCACCCTTCACTCCATACTGCAGAGTCTACCTTTTCACTGCACCCCGAAGAGTCCACCTTCCACTGCACTCTGAATACTCCACCTTCCACTGCACTCTATAGAGTCCACCATTCTAATACAGAACCCTGTTTCTCATTCTGTGCATGCTGTTGAGTTCTGTACGGGAGTTGAGACCCTTAAAAGACAGTCCCCAAATTGGCCTGCCAGTAAGTCTCCCTGTCTAGGAGTTTGTCTTCAGATGCAACTCGTTCGATGGGATGGATGGAAAGAAAGGGCAGAGCCTTATCTTCAGGGTGCTCAGTCTGGGCGAGGTGTCTGGCAACCCCACATCGCTGGGCCATTTTCTTGTTGCAGTCTGATTTATGATTGGCCCACCTTCTTTTGAGGTCCTTGGTGGACCCAACATACCATGAGTCTGGGTGGTTCTGACATCTGATGACGCAGATGGTATTTTTTGTCGAACAGGTGAGGTGCTGTCTAATGGGCCAGTAGCGTCCATCCCATGGGCTTCTTAGCCCAATCAGGTCACTGGAATGTGCACAAAGGTCACATCGGTGGGCACAGCATACAAAAAACCCAGGTCTGTTCATGGGTCCATGGAGAGGATGTCGACGTGGTACTGTAGGTTTGTACATTTCTGCCAAGTTGCGTCTTCTCCTATCAGCACCAATGAGCATTTCTTCAGGGAAAATGGACCTGTTTTTGATGAGAGACACCTCGGTCTCTGTTAGCTCCCCTTTTGAGTTGTTCAAGTGCTGCCTCAAATTTCCAACCAGCGATTGTAAAATATTTGGCATACTCTCTGAGTCTCTCTTGCAGTCTGTCATCTTCGCTGCATAACATTCTCAGCCTGGCGCCAACACCTGTTATAAGACCCTTGAACACTGAAGAAGGGTGACAACTGTTCTTTGGAAGGTAACTATGGCAATGTTTGGAAAAGACATCTGTCTTTATGACACCATCAACTATTGAAAGTTTCATATCCAGATATTCTACCTGTCTGTCAAATTTTACGGTCCACCTAATATTGGCGGATTCAGTTCATCCAGGAGGTTGGACTCTGCAGGGTGTTGTGAAGGTGGGCTCTGCAAGATGTAGTGGGGGATGGGTACAGGGTGTGGTGGAAGGTGAATTACAGGGAGAAAAAGAAAATGTGACGTCGTTTTTTATATTGATGTAGTCTACTATGACGTCAATAGTATTA
>JADBJO010003987.1:55000-57500 GCA_016801955.1 Conus betulinus | reverse complement strand
TGCAGTCAACACACTCGGTTCCACAATACCCAAGCCACGGTCTACAGCAGTCTAAAGTCCAAAGTCTAAAGAAGACAAAGAAGGACAACCAAGGTCCCCCACACGGTAAGCACAGCCGTTCACAAACAAGCGATTAAAAAGAAGAAACAGGGTCTCCACACAGCAAGCACAATAAAACCACGTCGAACTATCAGAAGAACCGCAGATTCACAACGCACAGTAAACCATAGAACTGCAGATTCACAAGGCACAGTAATCCATAGAAGAAGAACGGCAGATTCAGAAGGCACATTAATCCATAGAAGAACGGCAGATTCACAAGGCACAGTAACCCATAGCAGAAGAACCACAAATTCACAAGGCACACAGTAAACATATAGAACCGCAGATTCACAAGGCACAGTAATCAATAGCAGACGAACCGCAGATTCACAAGGCACAGTAAACAATATTGAATCACCGGCGAACACGATTTCAGCAAAGCTCCATAGAACACAATGAACTTCGACGTATTGTTAATCTGCATCTAAAATTAGCTTCTCCGTGTATTGATATTACAATGTTCACATCAATAAACTCAGCCCACCGACACAGATGAGGTGGTACAATTAGAGCACATAAATATCCTTGCAGGAGTTATAAATAAATGTTAGCGAACCGCCCAGAGAAACTTGGACAAAGGAGTCACACACACAAAACACAAGGCGTTTCGACCTCTTAGGGCTTCTTCAGGTGAGACACAAACAAATAAAATAACGAAAATTCACTTAGCTATTTAAGATGTGTGTTTAGATTTCTGCCTGCAGTCGTCTCACCTTGCAGAGTATTAACAGTCCTATCGGCGACACAGATTTCACAGAATGTTTATTAAAAAAATAAATTTCCTGGTACATATTTCGCTGGAACCGTCATCAGAATTATCGCACATACATAGTGAACTTCGACGCACTACTGACTTGAAAGTCAGCATCTCCACATAGTACCACACTCTACTGCACTGTATTGTACCCTATTCTATTGCAGTGTATTATGACATATCATGTTGCACTCTATTGTGTCATACTTTACTGTACTGCACGATATTAAACATACTGTACTGCATTATATTGTGCCATTCTGTACTGCACTATGTTTTGCAATATGTGCTGTACAGTATTGTGTCATACTGTACTGTACCGCACTGTATCGTGCCATATTGTACCGCACTCTATTGTGCCATAATGCACTGTGCTGCACTATATTGTAGCATACTGTACTTTACTGCACCGCATTGTGCCATATTGCACTGTATTGTATTGTGCCATATTATACTGTACTGCACAGTATTGTGACATACTGTACTGCACTGCACTGTAATGTACCGTGCTGTACTGCACTGTATTGCGCTATACTGTACTGTGCTACACTTTATGTTACCATACTGAACTGTGCAGCACTGTATTTTACTATACTGTACTGCACTGTATTGTGCCATTGCCGTACTGTTTCCACTGCATTGTGTCATATTGTGTCACACTGTACTGTACTGCACTATATTGTGCCATAGAGAACTGCACTGTATTGTACCACACTGTTCTGTACAACACTGTATCGTGCCATACCGTTCTGTACAGCACTATATTGTGTCATACTGTACTGTACTGCACTGCATTATAGTTTGCCATAGTGAACTGCACTGTATTGTGCCATACTGTTCTATACAGCACTATATATTGTGCCATACTGTACTGTACTGCACTATATTGTGCCATAGTGAACTGCACTGTATCGTGCCATACTGTTCTGTACAACACTATATTGTGCCATATCGTGCTGTACGTCACTATATTGTGTCATACTGTACTGTACTGTACTGTGCTGTACTGTACTGTACTGTACTGCACTGCACTGCACTGTACTGTACTGTACTGTACTGTACTGCATTGCACTGTACTGTACTGCACTGTACTGCACTATATTGTGCCCTAGTTAACTGCACTGCGTTGTGCCATACTGTTCTGTACAACACTGTATCGTGCCATACCGTTCTGTACAGCACTATCTTGTGTCATACTGTACTGTACAGTACTGTACTGCACTATATTGTGTCATAGAGAACTGCACTGCATTGTGCCATACTGTTCTGTACAACACTGTATCGTGCCATACCGTTCTGTATAGCACTATATTGCGCCATACTGTACTGTACTGCACTATATTGTGCCATAGTGAACTGAGCTGCATTGTGCCATACTGTTCTGTACAACACTGTATCGTGCCATACCGTTCTGTATAGCACTATATTGCGCCATACTGTACTGTACTGCACTATATTGTGCCATAGTGAACTGAGCTGCATTGTGCCATACTGTTCTGTACAACACTGTATCGTGCCATACCGTTCTGTACAGCACTATATTGTGTCATACTGCACTGTACTGCGCTAAATTGTGCCATTCTGTGCTGTACTGTACTTTATTGTGCCATACTATACTATACTGGACTGTATTGTGCCATACGG
>JADBJO010003987.1:35000-52500 GCA_016801955.1 Conus betulinus | reverse complement strand
ATTTCAATCTTATTTCTCTCCACCCTCTTCTCCCTCCCCTTAAATTCTCCGTCTCTCTGTCTCTGTCTTTTCTGTCAATTTATTTCTCCTGTCACCTCTTCTCCCTCCCCTTCCTATCTCCGTCTCTCTGTCTCTGTCTGTCTGTCTGTCTGTCTGTCTCTCTCTCTCTCTCTCTCTCTCTCTCTCTCTCTCTCTCTCTCTCTCTCTCTCTCTCTCTGAAAACCATGATCTAAAAGGAGTTTCGTCAGCTAAAAGGGTAAACGTACCCGTCAGTTCGTTGGGTTCTCGAATAGATACCCCCCCCCTAAAAAGGAATATTGTTAAAGACCTCCTCGATATTAGTAAACAACAACAACAACAAACTCCTCCCCAGATCTGTTGTAAAAAAAATATGAATGTCTTCCCCCACAGCGGAGAACAAATCTGTCACATTTCTTCTGCTATTCCTAGTGGCTTCATGACACTAGTCTTTTAAGTACGACTTTCAAAAACCACTATATAAAAGTCAGCCACACACGCACGCACGCACGCACGCACGCACACACACACACACACACACACACACACACACACACACACACACACACACACACACACACAGAGAGAGAGAGAGAGAGAGAGAGAGAGAGAGAGAGAGAGAGAGAGAGAGAGAGAGAGAGAGATGGAATAGATTACACAGATGAGATAAAATCGGTCACATTCTACTGATGTTTGTAGTAGCATTAGAGTATTGGTTTATGTACGCATTCTTAAATAATTTGTTAAAACGAGTTAAGTACTGAATCCGCCAAGATAAACAGACGAATCACAAGACAAAACTCGACGCGTTTTGACCTCATAGGTTTTCTTCAGACAAGATAAACAACATCAGGTCACCGATCATGAAGAACGAGCAGTCACTGATCATATTGAATTCCGCACAAGATGGGCGTTGAATGGAAACGAGGCCGTCCGGGAGGAGGCAATGCGAGTTAAGGTAGTAACTATCAATAATGATAAAGTAAATGATGATAAAATCATGAAAAAAAAAACACAATAAAGAGAGGTTACTCCCACTGTTGGTGATAATATTGGCAAAAAACAGTTGTAGTTTGGGAGAAAGGAGAGGGGTTAGAGGATTGAACAGCATGGTTGTCGTGGCAACAGTGTGAGTGGCGATGATGATAGTAATGATAATCGTCATGATGGTGATGCCAATAACAACACTGCTATTATTAATAACAACAACAACGGCAACAACAACAAAAGAACTATGATAATAATGATAACAATTATAATGATGATAATAATAAGAACATAATAATAACAATCATAATCATGATCATCATTATAAAATAATGATAATATTACAAACAAAAGTAAAGGTAATGATAGTAATAGTAACCATGATAACTGCAATGGTACAAAATTATAATACAAAATAATATGTAATAAATATAATGATAATGATCATATTTGTATTCATATTAATGCTACCGATAATGATAAAGGAAGGGAGGAAGAAAAAGGAGGAGGGTGGGCAGGGGGGTGGGGGGGGGAAGGAAGGACAAAGAGGAGGGGCACAGTAATTATATGAAGGATGGAATGTTATAGGTTCACTAATTGTTTTGATAATAATCATGATTGTAACCATACAATAATGGTGGTGACGAAATAGGAGGCTGGAAAAGTAATGGTTGGGAAGTATGAAATATTGTAAGTATAATGATGATATTGATGAAACTACCACACATAATGTAGTTGTAACAGTTTATGAAGTTGTACCAGCAGTTATATCGATGATGATAGTGACAAAAAAATGAAATAAAAGAGGTAATAACAATAATGGTGATGATCATGATTGTGATAATTGTGATGATAATAATGGTGATGTTGGTACTAACTGAGGTAGCATTTTTAGATTTTAATTTGTTTATTTTCTTTCATGTCCTTTGATTTTCTTTCATGATAATGATAGTGCTGATAATGATGATAGGATGACAATGTTACTGATAACAAAAGTAATAAAAGTGATATATGTAATAGAGGTGGCTGGTGGAAAGGAAGAAAGATGGTCAATGAGTAAACGTTAGCAGTGCTGGTGCAGCAGGGAGAAGGTGGTGAGGATAAAATGTTGTTAATATCAACAGTAGGTCAAAAGGCAATAGGGACGATCAATGAGTGAAAGGTTTACAGTATTACTAGAGCAGGAAAGAAGCGGAACGAAAAAAAAAAAGGGGGGGGGGATGGGGGGGGGGGACCACAACCTACACCCATACCCACACACGCACACACACACGTACACCTTTTCTCTCTAATTTAGTTATTGCATGGAAGCATTTTCACTATTGCTACTACAATCTTCCACTGGTGATGGAATTAGTGATAATAGGACCTAGTAATTATAAGCATATGGTGATACTACTACTACTACTACTACTACTACTACTACTACTACTACTACTACTACTACTACTACTACTACTACTACTACTAACAGTAACAACAGAAATGACATCAGTAATAAAAAAGTGATCATCAGTTTGATCTCACAAAATCACAATCCTACCTTTGAGACCAAACCGATGATCACCTCTAAAAACGTGACGCTTTCTGTTCTTGGACCATTTCTGTTCCTTTCCTGCTAACATTTATTCATTGGCCATCTCTGTTCCTTTTCCACCAACTATTATTACTATTACCAAAATTACTTTTATTACTATTAATATCAATACCCTGTCATCACCATTATTAGCACTATCATCATCATAAAAAAAAGAAAATGAAGAAGTACTACCTCGATTAGTATTAACATCAGCATAATCATCATCTCTTTTATTACCATTATCATCATTGCTATTCGATTAGTATTAACATCACCATAATCATTATATCTTTTATTACTATTATGATCATTGCTATTTTTCCTCTTTTTTCTGTTTCTTCATTTTTTTTTTAAATTCTTTTTCACGATCACGTATTGCATCAAGCAGTAGGTAGGTCTATACATACATCCCTTAAATGCTTTCAATATTTGTACTATATATGTATTTTCCATTATACACAATTTCCAGTAAACACAAAGGTGCACCGCATGTTTACACATTTATAACAATGAATACACACTATAACATGCATACATACCAATAGAGGCTTATGGTAATTTGGGATAAGATTTCTGCAGAGATACTTATTTTCAATAAGAAAATGTTTATCAACAGAAGTAAAATTAGTTTAGAGAGAGAGAGAGAGAGAGAGAGAGAGAGAGAGAGAGAGAGAGAGAGAGAGAGAGAGAGAGAGGAGAGAGAGAGAGAGAGAGACTATGACTCGAGGTAAACATTCTGAAGTAATAGTTCCATGATCATCTTTTTTCTGCCTTATTCATCCATCTTCTATACCCATCCTCCCCTCCTCCCAATCCATCTTCTTATTTTATCTCAGGCTCACTCACTCTCTTCTTCTTCTCTCTCACTCTTATTCTCTAAAGCAAGCATGTCTGAATTACTCGTTGCTTTTTAGTTTCATATTCAATTGTACGTTCTCTGTGACTCAGTATGTGAATCAGAACATATAAGCATAATAAGGTTTTAGGGTGGGTTTCATTACTGATAATAGTGGAAATATGGGTTAAGAAGTATTGCCTGGATATGTGAAACAGCTTTGCTTAATAATATAAAGTAATGGTGATTCAGATTTCTGTTATGGATTTGTAGCAGGCCCCTCTATTGTCACCCATAATCCCAGTAACCGACCCTTAAAGAAACGGTTCAGGGAATTACTGCCCTGATTCATGCCTACAGTCGTCTTGGGCGGGCCATCCCTGATCTCCCCACCACCCCCTCCCCCATTCTGGAAGAAAGGAACTGCGGTTCACTGAAAAATATCCTCATCCCCCCCCCCCCCCCCCCCCCCCCCCCCAACCCCTAACAGCTCCGACTAACAGCTCCGACAGTCCGGGATGCTTCCCTTGCGGTAAAACTAGATGCATTATCCGTACCATACACCTCGTCCAAACCACAGTTGTTCACACAGAGATGTTACTTCAGAGCATTTCTCTATCAGGACAAACATGACCTGTGAAACTTCCAACGTGATTTATCTACTGCAGTGTTGCACGTGCTCCAATGTACAATGCATTGGTGAAACCAAAAAACACACTTAAACAGAGATTGTACCAACACTGATCCAACATTAACAAGAATACAGGAACTTTAGTTACCCAGCACTTAAATCAATCAGATTATACTTTAGACAACATGCAATGCATCGCCATAAAAAAAAAAAAAAAAAAAAAAAAAAAAAATCAGGTCCGACTGTTATGCTGTGAGAACTGCAAGGGAGGCAATCTGGATAACTAAACTACAGACACTGCCCCCCTCCGGACTGAATTCCATGATTCAGGTCAGGTAACCTCCAGGCGCGAGCGCTGCTCACACAGTCTCCTTTTTTTGAAAATGATTTCACAGTGTGAACAACCGTTATCAACGGCGATAATGGCCCTTAACAGTTTTCTTCTTTATGGAAAATCTCAGAAAGTACTTGGCCGATCTTTCTGAAAATTTGTAGGCATGTTTATCATGAGTCACGGATGGTGCCCGGTGTGTTATTTTACCGTTTATAGCTGTTACTTTATATATATATATATATATATATATATATATATATATATATATAGAGAGAGAGAGAGAGAGAGAGAGAGAGAGAGAGAGAGAGAGAGAGAGAGAGAGGAAAAGTAGATATGTCAATTTTTCCTAACGCCGGCACCCGTCCAACAGAAGACACGACGAACAGATAAAGAAGGATAGTAATGAACAATAAGTTGTCAACACCGCCCACGGAGTTCATTTTTTTTTTTAATCTAAACTTTCGCCAAAAGGCTTCTTCAGGAAGACGTAAATACCATCGGTTCCTGAAGAATGTATGTACGTTTTCAATCTTGTGTTTTTTTCTTTCTGTGTGTTTTGTTTCTGTGTGTGTTATGCAACGTAATGTATTTTCGTTAAGTGTTCAGACTCACGCTGAACTGCTTTTCTCTCTCTCTCTCTCTCTCTCTCTCTCTCTCTCTCTCTCTCTCTCTCTCACACACACACACACACACACACACACACACACACACACACACCACACACACACACACACACGCTCTCTCTCTCTCCTCTCTCTCTCCTCTCTCTCTCTCTCTCTCTCTCTCTCTCTCAGTCATCTATTCCTTTCACTTCTGTCTTTTAATTCTCTATCAATCTCCTGCCTTCCTGACAGGTGAGGACTGCCGCGATGAAAGGAACATTTCAGCCGAGCCAGACGAGACGAGCCGCTCTCTGTAACCTGCACAATGCGTGGTGCACATCGCCTGAGCTGGAACGTAAGAAAAGAGAACGTCGGATCCTGTCAGCTCCGTGGAGAGCCAGCGTGTCAGGTCACTGGCGGGGCCGCTATGCACTGACCAGGCAGGAGCCTGACACATCCACGCTGACCATTGCACCGTCCACCCGGTTCTTCAAGATGATTTATGTCAAATGTTCGGGGACGAAACTGGAAAACGGAGCGAGACAAAATTGGGATGGCAGCATTGCTACATAGTGCCCATGTGTATGTATATCACTTTTTGTGTGTGTGTGTGTGTGTGTGTGTGTGTGTGTGTGTGTGTGTGTGTGTGTGTGTGTGTGTGTGTGTGTCTGTCTGTCTGTCTGTCTGTATGTATGTATATGTAGAGGATGTATGCACACATGCATGTATCTACATGTCTGTGAGAACGGTTGAAAGTATGTATATGCCCTCTGTGTGTGTGTGTGTGTGTGTGTGTGTGTGTGTGCGTGTGCGTGCGTGCGTGCGTGCGTGCGTGTGTGTGTGTGTGTGTGTGTGTGTGTGTGTGTGTGTGTGTGTGTGTGTGTGTGTGTGTGTGTGTGCGCGGGCGCGTGTGCTTGTGTGTGTGTGTGTGTGTGTGTGTGTGTGTGTGTGTGTGTGTGTGTGTGTGTGTGTGTGTGTGTGTGTGTGTATGTGTGTGTGTGTGTGTGTGTGTGTGTGTGTGTGTGTGTGTGTGTGTGTGTGTGTGTATGTATGTATGTGTGTGTGTGTGTGTGTGTGTGTGTGTGTGTGTGTGTGTGTGTGTGTGTGTGTGTGTGTGTGTGTGTGTTATGAATGTATGTGGGGCCATACAGGGCCTCATCGGGTGTGCCCACATGCAAGGGGAAAAAGGTCCATCCTGAAAACCTGAAGACAAATGTGATCAACAACCCCTCCCTCCGCCCCCAGAAACATGACGTGATATGGCGGTTCAGCTACTGCCATCCTCAGGGCAGCTAACAGCTGGCTGTGCTGAGATCGCCCAGTATTCCGCTCATTTTCTGTTGAGATCGCCCAGCATTCCGCTCATTTTCTCACTCTCAGGTTAAAAAAGTAAACTGACAACATTAGAGAAAAATATCACATTTTACAAAGAAATAAAAAAAGAAAGGGAAAGAGAAAAGAAAACAACGACGACAAAAGGAAGACCATGTGGTCATAGAAAAACTGCTGTTCATTCTGGGTTGTATTCTTCATTTTTCACTTCCTAGTCGTCCGATTACTTGTATGTAGGATTTTGCATGTATGTATAAAGTCGACTCCGGAGAAGTGATACAATTGGGTCTGTCCGTTAGGCAGTCTTGCACACGCTGCCATGTGTTGCAAGTGCAGCTTTCAATATTCACGTTGTTTGCCTTCTCTTTATATACTTACATCTTCCTCCTGCCTGTACAGAAAGGTAGGAAGAAACCCTGAGGACAGATTGATGACAAACGTTCTGCAAAGAAGACACTCCCCCCACCCAACCACCCTCCCCTTAGAGAAGTGCACTGGTCCATCCTCCTTACACTCTATGGGAGCTCGGCCACACCCAGGTCATGATTTTCAGATGCCTCTCTTTGGCGCTGCTGTAAATCGAACCTGCACCTTGTGAAGAACTGGACGTCTTCAGATGGTGTTGTTCGACACCTGTTTGACCCTTTTGTCTGTAGGACACCTGCTATAAGTTGGGAAATGTCATGAAGGTCACATTTATTCCTCCTCGACCACATCCAGCTGGAACTGTTTTCAGGTGTCTCTGCCATCGGTGTAGGATTCTGGAAACTCTGCTACGAGAATTTGAGAGCTGTCTTGTGATGTCATAATCTGAAGCACCTACACACCCCTTGCTCCGAACACTATGGGGAGGTTTTTGGCTCGGGAGCCTGATTTCTTGATTGGCACATGTTTAGATTGGCACATGTCTCAGTTTTGTAGATGTGAGCTTCAGACGTTCTGCATTCATATGACATAGTGAGGTCAGTGAAAAACACACCTGTTTTGATGAACCTGAGCGGAGCCATATACGTCCGGTCTCGTGGCACTCTTCCTGATGATCTCGGGTGGTCTCCCTTTTAGGAAGGTCTGCAGTGTACTCCCAGTCGTTCCCTTCGTTCACTAAACCCCGCTCCACAGTCTGGATCTCACGGCTGCTCCACACCCTGATTTGTGGCTTCCCGCCGTGTGGAACATCATTGGTGGAACTTCTACTGGTGGCGGAGGGTTTCTGCCCTGGATTAATACTGTGCTGTGTCGGCTTCAGTTAGGGGGGACCACAGAATCAGGAGTCAAGTCGCACACTCACCACTCAGCACAAAGAACCAAGAGTACAATACATAAACAATACTGTATTTTCTCATGCACACACACACACACACACACACACACACACACACACACACACACACACACACACACACACACACACACACTACTGGTGGGACTCGGGGCCTATCACAAAAGAGAGAAAATAGGCAGACTGTATAGAGACAAGAGGGGTATAGGAGAGAGAAGCACCCATATGGAGAATTAACTATCCTACTGGGCCAAAATAAAAGTTGGCGATAAATATGGAGTACCCCAGGGGTACCCGCTAAGCCTGCAGGGCAGGCATCCCTTATTCAATTCACTTAGCATATGAATTTCAGTGAATTTGTGTTGTTCTATTCGTTGTGTCTTACCTGAAGAAGACCTAAGAGGTCGAAACGCGTTGTGTTTTGTCTTGTGACTCGTTTGACCACGTATCCCTGGGCGGTTCGCTAACATTTATTTAAGGTTTGTTTAGATTTCCGCCTGCAGTCGTTTCACTTTGCAACTTAAAGCTCGCAATCAAACAAAATCAGCGAAAGTCCCGGATTCTCTTGTGATTATTACTTTACGTGAAAGCACTACGCTCAACTGACAATAAATAACATTTGTTTGTCTGCCAAATTATAATATCACTGAATCTGAAAAAGCAACATTAAGGTCGTAATTAGTGAATGTCCAGGCAGAAACTAGGATCACAGTCTCCACTGTTAAGACCAGGTGGAAACACTGATATACCGGTCTGTCCTGGTAGAAAGTGAGACTGGTATTTCTGCTGGTAGAAACATATCAGTCTATCGCGGTAGAAAGTGAGATTGGCATTTCTGCTGGTAGAAACATGATATCAGTCTATCGCGGTAGAAAATGAGATTGGCATTTCTGCTGGTAGAAACATATCAGTCTATCGGGGTAGAAAGTGAGATTGGCATTTCTGCTGGTAGAAACATCATATCAGTCTATCGCGGTAGAAAGTGAGATTGGCATTTCTGCTGGTAGAAACATGATATCAGTCTATCGCGGTAGAAAGTGAGATTGGCATTTCTGCTGGTAGAAACATCATATCAGTCTATCGCGGTAGAAAGTGAGATTGGCATTTTCTGCTGGTAGAAACATCATATCAGTCTATCGCGGTAGAATGTGAGATTGGCATTTCTGCTGGTAGAAACATGATATCAGTCTATCGCGGTAGAATGTGAGATCGGCATTTCTGCTGGTAGAAACATGATATCAGTCTATCGCGGTAGAATGTGAGATCGGCATTTCTGCTGGTAGAAAGACTGATGTCAGTCTGTCCTGGTAGAAAGTGAGACTGGCATTTGTGCTGGTAGAATCGACGATTTAGCCAGATCACAGTCCCTACTAAGACATATGTCTGTTTATCTGTCTGTCTGTTCGTCTATCTATCTACCCGTCTGCCTGTCTATCTGTCAGGCTGCTTATCTGTATACATGTCTGTCTCTGTGTATTTGTGTATGTATGCATGCATATATGTATGTATGTATGCATGCATATATGTATGTATGTATGTATGTATGTATGTATGTATGTATGTATGTATGTATGTCTACCTACCTATCTGCGTGTCTGTATTTCTGTGTGTCTGTGTGTCTATATATCCACCTATCCACCTATCTGTCTATCTATCTATCTATCTATCTATCTATCTATCTATCTATCTATCTATCTATCTATCTATCTATCTATCTATATCTATCTATCTGTCTATCTATCTGGCTGTCTGGCTGTCTATCCATTTGTCTATCTAGCTGCCTGTCTGTCTGTCTGTCTCTCCCATTGCCTGTCTATCTATCAAGCCATCTATCAATCTGTTCTTTCCACCTTCTCTTGTTACTGCTTGTCAGGAAGAACGCTCTGGAGATATTAAAAGAAGTTATCCGGGTGCATTTAGTCATGGGACAGAAAATTCACCCTTGCACCTGTGGTGTGGTCAGAGGCAATCGTTTTGAACGTGACTGCTGATCAGAGCACGCCATGTGTGACTGTCTCTTTTCTTGTCAGACTGCAAGAAGACAGCCTGGAGAGCAGCAAGGGCTCTGTTAGTTAGCCTGGCTTGGTTGTCGGCAAGAAGACAGCCCGGAGAGCAGCGCATGGGCTCTGTTAGCCTGGCTTGGTTGGTCCGGCAAGAAGACAGACAGCCCGGAGAGCAGCGTGGGCTCTGTTAGTTAGCCTGGCTTGGTTGCCGGCTATTAGGTGATTTCAGGTCAGGGAAAGTCTCGTTTCCCCTGAGTTTAATTTGTAAATACACCACCAAGTGCTAGTATAGACTAGGTGTCTACGGGTCTGAAAATTCCAGAGCGCTCGTTCCTGGGAATGGCCTGGCTTTTGTGAGCGAGACTGGAAGGATTTCCGAACGTATCTCCCTGCGACTGCAGGATGGGGTGTGTTGTGAACTGTTGTGATGGGGGTGAAGGCTGCAATGTGCCAGTCGTCGAGTGTGACACGTCCCTTCAGTCTGCAAAACAAGTACAGTGTACAGGGTGAAAGAGTTTTGAGTAAATGTGAAAGTGTTGTGTAGTTTTGTTTGGTTGATTTTGTTTATTGTTTATGTCTTTGAGTCTATTTCTAAATAGTAAAGGAAGGAGAGATTGCTGAATTCATGTGTATGTATCTGTTAAGCACCTTGTGAGAAGAGTGAGTGGATTGCTGCCCTTGACGCTGCTCCTCTTCCTCCTCCCCTCCCCTCCCCCCTCCTCCTCCTATTCTTCTTCTTCCTCTTCTTCTTCTTCTCTTCTTCTTCTTACTTCTTCTTCTCTAACTTCTCTTCCTTCAACCTCGCACAGATCCTGCTGACAAGTTCAAGAACTGCAGCCTACAGTGGAACACCACTGACTGGACAGTTTCCAGATTCTGTGAGATGGAGAGATTGTTTGAATCCCTTTCTGGATGTCAGTGCGATGGAGACACTATACATCTGCGGGGAAGGTAACATCACGAAGCGTTTTTCATCAGTGCATGGTCCCACAGTGTAATGCGCTGTGCTCTATTGCATTGCTTCTTTTTCACAATAGTCTTCTCAGTTGAAACTTGGGACACTCTTTCTGGGGACAGTACGCCACAGTATAGCACCAAAGGCACTTTAGTTCTTACTTCTTGACTCCTGTTTAGCGCGCGCCGCCCCCCCCCCCCCCCCCCCCCCCCCCCCTTCCCACATTGTATTGTGCTGCGTTCTGTTGTAAAGCTTCATTAGCGCTCAGTGAAACTCGGGGGGGGGGGGGGGGGGGGGGGGGCTCTTCTCAGAGAAAGTTCGCAACAGTGTAGTACCGCAGTCTTTATTGGTGTTGTCTGTTGATCTGTGAAGCGTGCGCGCGTGCATGTGCGTACGTGCTTGCGTGCCTGCCCGCGTACGCGTGCTTTTGTGTGTGTGTGTGTGTGTGTGTGTGTGTGTGTGTGTGTGTGTGTGTGTGTGTGTGTGTGTGTGTGTGTGTGCGTGCGTGCGTGTGTGTGTGTGTGTGTGTGTGTGTGTGTGTGTGTGTGTGCACGAGCGCCCGTGGTTCATGCCTAGTACTGACTGCTTCTCAGCAGTTCCAAGTGTTTGCATGACCTGCTTGGCAGACAAATTAATAATAACTGGAACTTATGAAATAATAACTGGAACTTATGAATTATTCCCTGAATGAAAAAGTCACCCCCACCGATATCACCGTAAACTGCAATAAACATTTCGTGTTTTTAAAAATCCCACGTTTAAAACGCCGGACACCACACGCTTGAACGGCTCACTCATTGCTGCGGGACATGCAACAACACACGTGCTAATCACGTGATAAAACGTGGGCCCAGATATTTCATATTTCCATATAGGGATTGGAACTTGAATAAAACGTAGGTACAGGTCCTTTAGCTTCCATTTACAGATAGAAACTTGAAACAAAACGTGAGTCCAAATGCCTGAATAAAACGTGGACCTAGATGTCTAGATGTCTAGAAGTTTCCATATAGGGGTAAAAACTTGAAGAATAAAATGTGGGCCAAGATGTCTTTAGTTTCCAGACAGGAATGGAATTGATCATTTAACCTGTGCCCATATGTTTTGAATTTTTAGACAGGAATGAAAATGATCATAGAATCAGTGCCCAGATGTTTTTTTAATTTCCAGACAGGAAACAAACAGACAGGCTGTGACGCTAGCCACGGCTGGTGTTTTGCCTGTCTTTCAGACTTTCTTTTCTTTTCTGTTCTTTTCCTTTCCTTTTTTCTTCCTTTTTCCAGCCTTCGTCACATCAGGTCTACGTATAACATCAGTTCATTTAACTTTTGTCTTTGTTTTCTTGCTCTGATGCCTACGGATTCAGTATTAAGGAGTGCTCACAGGTGTTTTTTTTATTTATACTATAAGTAGTTGTAGGAAACGTTGGAGAATGAATTTGTTGATTGTGTATGAATGCATTTGCCTAGGTTTGGCTGAAGAGTAGGTACCGTGTTCTTTTCCGTCTTTCCATAAGCTATTCACACATTTTCTTTCACAGTAAAGGAGTATATTAATGCATGTTTATGTACAAGTCAATAAGTGTGTATGCTCTCGCATGCGCGCGTGCGTGCGTGTGACTGTACGTGTGTGTGAGAGTGCGTGTGTACATGCGGGCGTGCACGCGTGCGTATGTGTGTATGCGTGTGTTTACGAGAGAGAGAGAGAGAGAGAGAGAGAGAGAGAGAGAGAGAGAGAGAGAGAGAGAGAGAGAGAGAGAGAGTGAGAGAGAGAGCGAGACAGACAGACAGACAGACAGACAGACAAAAAGACAGATAGACAGAGAAAGAGACAGAATGACAGAAAGAGATTTGAAAATACTTATGATATCATTTATGATTGTACATGACTCAAGACAACTCAGTCACTCGTTGTGAACAGCCTAAACGATGTTGCTTTATTTTAGTTTGACTTGGGTGCCTGGAAATCTTTTGATCTAGAATTCTCCCTCCTCCCTGGGGCCCGTCTCTTCCTCGCTTTATCATCCCTCCCCTTCAGCTCTCACCACTGATCATTTTCCCCACAGTTCATTAATAGTAGTGATGATGGTAATGACCAGTATTGAGATAGAGTAATATTTGATATTAACATCTCAACGCACTGTACATTTACCATTCCCAAAATTACCCAGCACATTCAGGCAAACTTCCTCGCTTTCACTCCCAAAGCAGCATACCCAATCCCATTCCTAATCCTCGCTCGCAATGCACACTGCTCACAACACCGACCGGCGAAATTCTATTCGAAACGGACATGTCTGAGGGCCGTTCTTAAATTCGGGCAGAGAGGAGATGCTGCGCCGTCTGAATGGCAGAGACTTCCAGATATATAGTGCAGAGAAACTGAAACTGCATTCCCCCTTCGTCTTTGCTTTGCCTCTTGGAGGTCTCAAGAGCTTTTCGCTGGAAGAACGAAGTGTATGAGAACAAGGATACGTGTTGAGCAAAGCGGAAAAATATGATTGATGTGGCCCTTCAAAATGGTGAAAGGCGAGAACTACAATCTTGTACTGGACCCTACGTTTTACAGGGAACCAGCGGAGTTTCTTTCACAGTGGTGTTGTGCGTTTCCTTTTTTTTTTCGGTGCAAGTCTTGCCGTACTGTTTTGAATTCTCTGTAGATGGTTAATTTGTTCTGCTGAAAGAACAAGAAATAGAAGTGCAATAATCTAGCTTGGATGTTATTGAGGAAGTGGTGATGAGCATCAATGCGGTGTGAGACAAAAAATGCACTAATGGATGCTCTTCATCATGGATCCAACCTTGCTCTCTGGCTGCCTACTGAATATACGCTTTTCTCGTCAGATTTCTGAAAACATTATTTTTGTACGTTAAGCTTAAGTAAAATGTGTAATGGTGCCCACGGTCGCTTCATAACAAAGACAGAGCTCTGAAGACCATAACCTTTTTCCCGACTAGATTTACTTTCGACTCTGTTGTCCAGTCTGGAAGTATATTATGTTGGTGCTTGGTGGTATTTAAAGGTTGATCGTGATGGTAGCAGCAAAGGAAGACCACTGCATGAATTCCCCGACCTTCGTCGTTTGTCAGTTGCCGTAAAAATGTACATCGCCCCAGTTATTTGATAGTGAAACTGAGTGCTGAAGACCTTTTATACTTTTTTTCCATCTTCAGTTGCTTTCGACATTCTTGTGCAGTTTATTTTTTGGTGCTTTTATCACAGGGTCAAGCTTGAAGATGGTGGTGTATGCTTATAGGAATACACAGGCCAGTACCCGACCTTGATTTTCTGTAACTTATTGATCAGATGCACAAAGCCCCAAGGTCACTATAGAATAATGTAGCATGGTGAAAATCCACGCATACTTTCTCTCTCTCTCTCTCTCTCTCTCTCTCTCTCTCTCTCTCTCTCTCTCTCAGGTCATGAGCAGCGAGTCTTCCATAAATGCGCTGGGAAACCTCAAGATCCGAAGTGAGGTCCGTGGCTATAAAATGGACGCAGCACACCGCTCTGGTTATTTTGATGTGGTCTTACGCACTCCGTTTGATGGTGTGCTTGTTGCCAGAATTCCGGTTGGTGAGTTTGTGCTCATAATGCTCTCTGTCTCTCTCTCTCTGTCTCTGTCTCTGTCTCTCTCTCTCTCTCTCTCTCTCTCTCTCTCTCTCTCCTCTCTCTCTCTCTCTCTCTGTGGCATATATTGTATTATGGTACAATACATTATATCATATTACATTATGTTTAATTGTATTATACTATACTACATCATATTAAATCACATTATATTGCGTGTAATTGTATTACATTATATCATATTATTTCATATTACATTGTGATATATTCTATCACATCACAGCATATATTAGGTTGTGTAATGTAGTGTAGCGTTGTGAAGTGTAATATAGCAATGTGTAGCATAGCATAGCACAACATAGCTCAGTATAGTATAGTATAGTATAGTATAGTATAGTATAGTATAGTATAGTATAGTATAGTATAGTACGGTGTGGTGTGGTGTGGTGTGTGTGTGTGTGTGTAGTGTAGTGTAGTGTAGTGCAGTGTAGTGTAGCGTAGTTTACCGTAGTGTAGTGTAATGTAGTTTACCACAGTGTAGTGTAGTGTAGTGTAGTGTAGTATAGCAAATTATATGATCTGTCAATATATCATTGTGTATCAAATTCTGCTAAATTCCATTCTATTCAATCATAGTATTATATTCCACTGTATTCCATTATATTATACCATACTCTACTTTATCGATGGCACAACCGTTCTTTCCACATGGAGGGTGAGACGCATAACATTTTGAAGCAACTGGACAAGTTAGTTGCATCATTACAGACGAATTTCAAACCAGGAAACTGATGGAGCTTTTCCTTGTCGAAAAGGAGAGAGGCGGGAAAAAACGTCTGCTGTAGCCAACCAAACCATGTGATCAGCGACGACAGAACCAGACTCTGGAAGATGGTATGACAACTTTGTGAAAGACATACAGGGGGAAAAAGGGGGAAAACATGCAAATGGCAGGGGGGGGGGGGGGGAGAAGCTGCAGATAATAGGCCAGTGTGGCCTCTCCGGTAAACACAAGGTCTAGTCTCTGCAGTTCATGCTGATCCTAAAGCCCCTCTGGCCTCTGCTGATATACAATAGCAACACCAGCACAGTGGTGCAATGAAGGCCCAAAGTCAACACATACACAAGGAGATGGCTTGGTGTCCCACCTGCTCTCGCTAACGTTACACTCACGCTTACGTTGTCTCCAAGCAACGCTGAAGCTACCCCTGACATGCATCTTCGAAGAGTACAAACAGGGCACAGCAAGGCCACTGACTATGCTTGAGGACTCGGAGGACAAGGCTGTAAGAGCAATCCAGCCCAAGCTGAAGACTGGCAGACAACTGAAAGGCAGTGGACGTGGCAAAGGAAAACTCAACATCAGGGAAATAAGAAGACACACACACACACACACACACACACACACACACACACACACACACACACACAGTGTGACAGTATTGACAACAGCTTGAAGGGACCTGGCTTTAGAACCATCTACAAGACTGAGAAATATGACAGTCTAGACAACAGCTTGAGGGAACCTGGCTTAAGAGCCAGTCAACGCATGAAGATTGGAGCAGCTCATCAGATTACGACCTCATGAAACAGCTCCTAGTTTCTGGTAAGAAGGGGACCAGAACCCTAAAGACAGGGACAGGGGCAGCTGATCAAGGAGGAACAACTCTGTGTACACACCTACAGTACATAGACATGAACACACATAATGGATGTGCTCTCCACCTCTACTCCACACTCCTGAACATGGAGGCAGAGAAAACACAGACTACACAAAAAGACTTGCAAAGAGACAGCAGAGATAGAGAGACAGATCTAGCAGACACAGAGACAACTGGTAGATAGAAAACCATGCATACGTATACAAACTAAAATGCTAGTCTTTAATTCCTCTTTGAAAAGTCAGGGAGTGGGTTCACACGGGTTTTGTTTCCCCTTTGAGAAACCCCAGAAACCCACGCACCATTCCGTTATCATCTTCAGAAAAACCCGGAGATCCGGAGCTTGACAACTGTCCATCGTACGTGGCTGAAGGTTCAGATCTCACCTGCCGCTGCCGACCTTCTTCATGCAAACCGGGGACCCCTCGGCCCGTGGTGACTTGGACGCCAAAACAGGCTGGCGACAATCAGCTCCACATCTCCAACATACAGCGGGAGCCCGATAACCAAACCTTCACCTGCTACCAGTACTGGGGAGGGTGGAGCGACAGTGACGTCAGAACGGTTTCCTACACGGTGCACGTGTACCGTGAGTGATACATTCTGTGTGTATGTGCGTGCGTACGTGCGTGCGTGTGTGCGTGCGTGTGTGTGTGTGTGTGTGTGTGTGTGTGTGTGTGTATGTGTGTGTGTGTGTGTGTGTGTGTGTGTGTGTGTGTGTGTGTGTGCGCGCGTACATCCATATCTACCATTGATGGAAGTTAAGATAAATGGGTAACAAGGTCGTGTTTTTGTGTGTCTGTGTTTACCAGTGTATGAAAGGTAAGATATTTGGACAAGAAGTCTGTGTATATCGTTTACATTTCCCAACACATGGGAAGTGAGATCTTTGGGTGACAGGGTTGTTTGTATTGTCCATATATACCAGTGTATGGGTTGTTTGTTGGATACATTTGGATAACACGTTTGTTTATATAGTTTACATTTCCCAAAGTATGGGAGGAAAGATCTTTGGGTGACAACGTTGTTTGTGTTGTCCATATCTGCTAGTGTCTGCAGGCTGAGATTTATTGTTAACAAGCGTCTTCACATCGTTTGTGCGGAACAGTGTCTGAAGGTTGACATCTCCGGAGAAAACAAGACGAAGGGGAGACTGGTCTGCGCTGCTGGTTCATTGATAGTTGGAATGACTTTAGAATACGCATGGTTTGTTTCCCGGGTTATGTTGATTAGGACGTGTAGCGCGCAGGTCCATTCTTGTCCACGTGGTGTCCCGTTTCCTTGGCTTCTTGAGCTTAGTCCCTCGTTTGGGGGCGGTTTTGATCAAACTAGTGTCCGTGTGAGCCGACAGTAGTATTATATGTCTCTGATAATCTGTGTCTGTCTGTCTGTCTGTTTGTTTGTTTGTTTGTCTGTCTGTTTGCTTTGGATCCCTCGTTGGGCGCCATCATTGAATTCGGTCTGTTGGGTTGTTTCAGGTTCAGAGGTCAGGAGTGCTGAGTGCGTATGATTAGTGCTGTGTAGTGTGTGTTGCAGTGTGGTATGATGTCCTGTAGTGCAGTAGAGTACCCACGCGGGTGCCACTCAAAGTAGTGCACTCCAGTGTGGTGCAGCGCAGTGAAATGTAGCATTTGATTACGAAATGTAGCGCGCAGTCCATTCTTGTCCACGTGGAGTCCTGTTTCCTTGGCTTCTTCAGCTTAGTCCCTCATTT
>JADBJO010003987.1:15000-30000 GCA_016801955.1 Conus betulinus | reverse complement strand
GACACACACACACACACACACACACACACACACACACACACACACATACACACACACACACAAACGGCATTTCAGTCCGCCGTTATGATAGTGAAATAGAAAGTTATTAAATTGCAGGAATAATCACTGAAAGCGTACTAATAGTTTTATCGTTTTAATCCAAAGAAACAGGATATAAAGCACCTGCCGTTTTTTGTAAAGCGCTTTAAAACAAAACGGCGGGGGCTTAACCTGCTGATTTGTAAAGCACCCGCCGATTTGTAAGCAGCGCTTACAAATCGGCGCAGGTCTAGCCCGCCGATTTGTAAGCGCTCTACAAACCGGCACTGCTTACAAATCGGTGGTTTTACAAGTCATGCAATGTACGCCGATTTGTAAGCGCTTACAAATCGGCACTGCTTACAAATAGGCGAGTTTCACAGGGTATAGGATTTTTCAAAGTTTTTATTTCCTTGCATTTACTTTTTTTCTTTTGTTGGTGGGGTGATGCTGCCTCTGTGCGTGTTGGTTCAAGAGATATTGACCCATCGCTGAAGACATAATTCAGCAGCTGTCTCCTCTTGTGGTGGGCCTCTTGGAAACCTGGTATTGATTATTGTGCACTGTCTGTGATGAAGCTGTGTAAGAAGAAAATGGGCGTAGGTGTGTGTGTGTGTGTGTGTGTGTGTGTGTGTGTGTGTGTGTGTGTGTGTGTGATGGGGCTGCAAGGAGTGACATGGGACAAATAGCACTGAGGAGCCTGGACGATCAGACAGAGAAAAACCAATACAGCTGCTGACTGCATTTTGATGAAGTGACCCAGTCAGTGTGTAGGTTACAAATGGAAGCGTGGCGTTGACTTTGATGGTTGGAGCAGGCAGCATCTCTAGCTGCTCCACATTCAGTCTTGAGCACTGTAAGCCAGTGTGGCCTGTACAAAACACCAGTGTGATCCACGGCCAGTGTGGCCTGTACAAACCCCAGTGTGTGATACACGCCCAGTGTGGCCTGCACAAAACCCCAGTGTGATCCATGGCCAGTGTGGCCTGTACAAAACCCCAGTGTGATCCATGGCCAGTGTGGCCTGTACAAAACACCAGTGTGATCCATGGCCAGTGTGGCCTGTACAAAACCCCAGTGTGATCCATGGCCAGTGTGGCCTGTACAAAACACCAGTGTGATCCATGGCCAGTGTGGCCTGTACAAAACCCCAGTGTGATACATGGCCCAGTGTGGCCTGTACAAAACCCCAGTGTGATCCATGGCCAGTGTGGCCTGTACAAAACCCCAGTGTGATCCATGGCCAGTGTGGCCTGTACAAAACCCCAGTGTGATCCATGGCCAGTGTGGCCTGTACAAAACCCCAGTGTGATCCATGGCCAGTGTGGCCTGTACAAAAAACACCAGTGTGATCCATGGCCAATGTGGCCTGTACAAAACACCAGTGTGATCCACGGCCCCAACACTGGACCACTGGGGGGCCACCAGTCAGTGCTAAGCGTTGTGAAGAGTCCAGTGAGTTGCTCTGCTCTTCTGTTCAATCCAGACCGGCCACGTCAGCGGACGGGTATCTGGAACCACTGCCACGACGCCTGGAGGCTGCAGGTAAAGTGAACAGGGGTGGCGTGGGTGGGGTGGGGTGGGGGGCTGTTTGCTGTTGTGCTGTGGAGTGGGGGAATTTAGGTGGTGGTGTGGTGTGGTGTTGTGTGAAATGCATTTGTCATTATAACCGTTTATATGTGTGAGAAACAGGCCCTTTCCGTTTGGAGAGTGCGTTGCTCTTGGACCTAAGTGATCATTATTTTTTCTTCCATATTTCTGAGATGTTGCGTACTATCAAAAGTCAAGCTGCTGTGGAATGTAACAAAGTCGAGAGTTGAGCTGTGTGATGTCTTGTGGTTCAGTGTAAAGTCCTGTAATGCAGTACAGTATTCACTGGAGTGTCACTCAAAGCAGTGGTGCCGTGTGGCGCAATGCAGTGAAGTGTAGCAGAGTGTGATGTAGGATAGGATAGGATGGCGTAGGCAGTGAATCGCCAGTCAGACAACTCCACTGAAATCAGGCAGGGTGTTCTTGCATGAAGTGGCGTTGTGGCGTGAGATCCGCCGAAAGCTGTAAGGCAGAGTTCTTGCCCAGTGTCCAGTGTGATGTGACATCTTCACATCACGTCAATGGCTAGCGGTGGGGAATGGACAATGTGCAGCAGTGATCTCTTTCAAAGATTCAGGATATGGAGATGATCGTTTTTCATCATAAGTATTATTAGCAGTAGTGGTGTGTGTGTGTGTGTGTGTGTGTGTGTGTGTGTGTGTGTGTGTGTGTGTGTGTGTGTGTGTGTGTGTGCACGCGTGTGTGCGCGCGCGCGGGTGTGTGTGTGTGGGTGTGTGTGTGTGTGTGTGCGCGTGTGTGTGTGTGTGTGTGTGTGTGCAATCTGTGTGTATGTGTGTGTGTGTGTTGGAGCAATCTGGTTATGACTTTTGGAGCAATCAGTCTTTTAGAGACATCAACACATTTTGTAGGAATGTCAAAAATACTTTGCAGTGCTCTTTTTTTGTCGATGGCGGCAACATGACATTGAAGCTAGAAGTAAATGTTTCTCTACAAATTTCACAAATCTGATTTTAAGGAGGAGAATATATTTGTTTCTAGCTTACCAGATATTTATACTTACCCTCTTATCAAATTTTGATCTTCTAATCATAAATGATCAAAATCTGTCTGTAATTTTTGTCAACGATGTCTCCTACTACTAAAAAAAAAGCAAATGCTTCTGTTGTTGAAGTATATCAGATTATCTCAAGTGTTGTCAGTTGTTGATCTCTGTCAGCACTGACCAGCAATTTATATTTTTCATTTTGGTTTGTTTTTGTTTTCCTTTTCGTGTTGTTGCTTTAAACGCACACTTGCTCCACACCCCATATGGGGCAAAAGGAATAATCACTGTTCTTGTGTGTGTGTGTGTGTGTGTGTGTGTGTGTGTGTGTGTGTGTGTGTGCGCGCGCGCGCGCGCGCACGTGCGTGCGTGTGCCTGTGTGTGTGTGTGTGTGTGTGTGTGTGTGTGTGTGTGTGTGTGTGTGTGTGTGTGTGAAGCCCACATTCCTTTACTATGCCATTTCCATATTCAAAACGAATTGCATATGGGCACACAGAAGGCCACAGTATAAAGACATTGTTTTACTGTCATGTGTTCAGCTGTAGATCCATAGAAAGTCATATGTAGAGTCACTCTTCTTTTTATTTCTTGAAGATAGCTTGTAGTAGTGATCCAGGACTATACAGATCCATGCTACCTGAGAAACAATCTGGCGCTGTGAAAAGATGGAACAACGTAAAAACAAAGCTTTGGATCCCTCGTTTTGTGCCATCAATAAATTGTTCTGCTGGGTTGTTTTCAGATTCAGAGGGATACACCAATGCCCGGGAGTGCTGAGTAAGTATGACTGTCTCATGCTCATCATCTTTTGAAATATCATGGAAATGAATTCTATTGCATGCTATACTGTCTGTTCGAAGTAATCTATAGAAATGAACAATATTGCATGTTATTTGATTTGTTTGAAGTTCCTCTTTCCTTGCATTTACTTTTTTTTCTTTTGTTGTGGGGGTGATGCTGCCTCTGTGCATGTTGGGTCAAGAGATATCGACCCACCGCTGAACTGCAAGACGTAATTCAGCAGGCGTTTCCTCTTATGGGTGTGACCCCTTGGAGACCTGGTATTGTTTACTGTGCAATGTCTGTGATGAGACTGTGTAAGAGGGTGATGGGTGAAGGTGCGTGTGATGGGGCTGCAAGGAGTGATATGGGACAAATAGCACCAAGGGGCCTGGGAGATTAGACAGAGAAAAACCGAGATAACAACTGACTGCATTTGAATGAAGTGATCCAGTCCGTGTGTAGGGGTTATAGATGGAAAGTGTGACGTTCACTTTGATGGTGGGAGCAAGCAGCATCTCTCTCTGCTCCCCTCCCCACTTTAGTCTTGAGCCTTGCAAGCCAGTGTGG
This sequence comes from Conus betulinus, assembly GCA_016801955.1. Taxonomy (NCBI): domain Eukaryota; kingdom Metazoa; phylum Mollusca; class Gastropoda; order Neogastropoda; family Conidae; genus Conus; species Conus betulinus. The sequence continues at coordinate 26,018 of JADBJO010003987.1, read as the reverse complement.
CCCTGTACAAAACACCAGTGTGATCCATGGCCAGTGTGTGGCCTGTACAAAACACCAGTGTGACCCATGGCCAGTGTGGCCTGTACAAAACACCAGTGTGATCCATGGCCAGTGTGGCCTGTACAAAACACCAGTGTGATCCATGGCCAGTGTGGCCTGTACAAAACACCAGTGTGATCCATGGCCAGTGTGGCCTGTACAAAACACCAGTGTGATCCATGGCCCAGTGTGGACCCTGGGGGCCAAGTCATCAGCGTGTGAAGAGTCCATGGCCAGTGTGGCCTGTCAATCCAGGCCGGCCACGTAGATGTGACTACATGGCCCCAACACTGCAGGTAAATTGTACAGGTGGGGATGGGGTGGTGTGCTATGTAAGTGTTGTGTTGTGGGTGGTGGTGGTGGAGTCCAATTGTGTTGCTTTGTCATCTTCTTTATATCTATCCAGGCCGATTGTGCATTCCTTCGGAAAATGTTGACTTAGGATCTGGGAGACCTCAGTCTTCTTCTGTATTTCTGAATTTTTTTGTCTGCAGGTATTTCTTACCTATCAAAAGCCCGGCTGCAATGGAATGTAACAGAGTCGAATAGTGCTGTGTAGTGTGTTGCAGTGTGGTATGATGTCCTATAATGCGGGTGTATCCGCGAGGGTGTCACTCAAAGTAGTGGTGCAGTGTGGTGTGCGGTGAAATGTGCATTATGTCATCACAACCAATTTGGTGGGGGTATAGAAGAGCATGTGTGTGCAAAGTGTAGCGTAGTATGTGGCATGATGCAGCGCAGTGAAATGTGGCATAGTGTGATGTAGCATAATGTGTGGTGCAGTGCAGTGAAAGGATATAGTGTAATGTAGCATGGTGTGTGGTGCAGTGCAGTGAAGTGTAGCATAGTGTGATGTGGCATGATGTGTTGTGCAGCGCAGTGAAGTGTAGCATAGTGTTGATGTAGCATGATGTGTGGTGCAGCGCAGTCGCATAGTGTGATGTAGCATGATGTGTTGTGCAGCGCAGTGAAATGTAGCATAGTGTGATGTAGCATATGTGTCGTGCAGTGCAGTGAAATGTAGCATAGTATGATGTAGCAGTGTGGTGCAGCGCTGTGAAGTGTAGCAGAGTGTGGTGTAGGACAGGATAGGATGGCGTAGGCAGTGAATCGCCAGTCAGCCAACTTCACTGAATCACGCAGGGTGTTCTTGCATGTAGCGGCGTTGTGGCGTGAGATCCGCCAAAACTGTCATTCAGAGTCTGTCTATACAGGCACTGTCCGCAGCAACATCGGTCTGCGTACGCAGAAAGAAAGAAAGAGTTCTAGCCCAGTGTACAGTGAAAAGTAGGCCTGACAGTACGATGTGACGTCTTCACATTACATCAATGGCTAGCCGTGGGGAATGGACAAAGTGCAGCAGTGACCTCTTTCACAGATTCAGGGTCTGCAGATGATCGATTCATCATCAGCATGAGGACCGCTCCTCTCGCGTCTTGGGGACATACTGCCCTCGACGAGATCCACTTCCTTGATTCCCGCACAGAAGATTTCTCACCAAGGGAACGGACAACTCTTGTATTGGGGTGGGGCAGTGTGGTGTAACGTGTCATAGCAGGGCTTGGCGTAGTGTAGTGTAGTGTAGTGTAGTGTAGTGTAGTGTAGTGTAGTGTAGTGTAGTGTAGTGTGTGTATTGCAGTACAGAGGCATAGTGTAGTGTAGTAGTGTAGTGTAGTGTAGTGTTATGTATTGCAGTACGGAGACATGGTGTAGTGTAGTGTAGTGTGTGTAGTGTAGTGTAGTGTAGCGTAGTAGTAGCGTAGTACTGTAGTGTAGTGTAGTGTGGTGTTGCGAGAGTAGTGTAATTTTATGTAGTGCAGTGTAGTGTTGTGTAGTGTAATGCCATATATTGTAGTACAGGGGCATGGCATAGTGTAGCGTAGTGTAGTATAGCGTGCTGCAGAGGCATATAGTGTAGTGTAGTGTAGTATAGTGTAGTGTAGTGTGTAGTGTCGTGCAATGTAGTGTAGTGTGGTGTGATGTGATGTGATGTGATGTGGTGTGGTGTAGTGTGTGTGTGTTTGTAATGTGGTGAGGTGTTGTGTGTGTGGTGTGTGTGATGTGGTGAGGTGAGGTGAGGTGAGGTGAGGTGTGGTGTGGTGGTGTAGTGTGTGGTGTGGTGTGATGTGTGTATGTGTGTGTGTGGTGTGGTGTGATGTGCTGTGGTGTGCTGTGATGTGGTGTAGTTTATGGTGTGTGGTGTGGTGAGGTGAGGTATGGTGTGGTGTGGTGTGTGTGTAATGTAATGTGGTTTGGTGTGGGTGTGGTGTACTGTGGTGTAGTGTAGTGTGTGGTGTGGTGAGGTGAGTTGAGATGTGGTGTAGTGCGGTGAGGTGAGGTGAGTGAGGTGGTGTGTGTGGTGAGGTGAGATGTGGTGTGGTGTAGTGAAGTGAGGTGAGGTGAGGTGAACTGAGGTGAGGTGAGTGTGTGGTGTGGTGTAGTGATGTGAGGTGAGGTGAGGTGAAGTGAGGTGAGGTGAGGTGAGGTGAGATGTGGTGTGGTGTAGTGAAGTGAGGTGAGGTGAGGTGATATGTGGTGAGGTGTAGTGAAGTGAGGTGAGGTGAGGTGAGGTGAGTGAGATGAGGTGAAGTGTGGTGTAGTGAAGTGAGGTGAGGTGCATTGAGATGAGGTGAGGTGTCGTGTGGAGTAGTGAAGTGAGGTGAGGTGAGTGAGTGAGGTGAAGTGAGGTGAGGTGAGGTGAGATGAGATGAGGTGAGGTGAAGTGAGGTGAGGTGAAGTGAAGTGAGGTGAGGTGAAGTGAAGTGAGGTGAGATGAGGTGAGGTGAGGTGGTGATGAGATGAGGTGAGGTGATGAGAAGTGAGGTGAGGTGAGGTGGTGAGATGAGATGAGATGAGGTGTGAAGTGTGTTGTAGTGAAGTGAGGTGAGGTGAGGTGAGGTGTGGTTTGGTATAGTGAAGTGTGTGATGTGTGTGGTGTGGTGTGGTGAGGTGAGGTGAGGTGTGGTTTGGTGAGGTGTGTGTGTGGTGGTGTGTGGGTGGGTGGGGTGGGGTGAGGTGTGTGTGGTTGGTGTAGTGTAGTGTAGTGTGGTGTAGTGTAGTGTAGTGTAGTGTAGTGTAGTGTGTGTGTGGTGTGGTGTGTGTGTGGTGTAGTGTGGTGTAGTGTAGTGTGGTGTGGTATGGTGTAGTATAGTGGCGTGGAGTCGAGTGTAGCACAGTGTAGTCCAGAGGAATGATTTTGGAAGCATCAGCCAATGACAGAATGGACATATGGATTCTAATCTGACAGTAGATTCATAGCATTTCCTACTCTGCCTTGGTGTGCATGTGTTTCTAGCATATCCTAGTGTCTTATTGATTGATTAACTGACCGATTGGGTGATTGAGAAATATAAATTGAATAGATTGATTAATTAATCGATGTGCATGATTGATTGATTGATTGATTGGGTGATTGATTGATTGACTTATTGATTGGTGACTGTTGGTTGACGGAATGTCGCGTATACAGATGTCTATCAAGGCCTGCAGATGCAAGTGGGAGGGCAGACGTATCTGTATACATCATACCGCCCAGGGAACAGCCCGTCTCCCGTGAGTAACTCTCTTCCTGGAGGGACGCTTGTCAGCAGGTGACTGGAGAGGGGGGGGGTGTGTGGGGTTTTGGGGTGGGGTGGGGGTGGTTGGGATTCCAGGGCCAGAATTCGTGAGTTGATCCCACTGTGGACCAGAGCCTGAACATTCTGTATGAGCGGACAGTGGCACAACGGGTGTATGGACTGTTAGCTTATAAGGTGTCAGACTCTGAGACTGAAGTCAGCTCGTGAAATCTGGAAATGTACTGTCTCCGCCTGTCAGCGGAACAGCAACGAGTGAGGCTGCTGGATTCACATGGCAGTTGCGTCACGGTGGCGATTTTCGCCTGAGGGCTGTGCGGTCATATGGGCCGGTACACCCATGGGAACGCTCCCTTGGAGGGTCTGTTGTGTCACATCCAATGGTCATTATGCAATGGCATCTAAGAGGGAGCAATTATGTCCCTTTACGTCTTAATGGAACGCCCTGGGCATGCCTACAAACGTCTTAATGGAATGCCCCGTGGGTGCCTGCACCCTGTGTGAACACAGCGCAGGCTTTCAAGGGTGGTGCAGAACTACCAACGGCAGTTGAGGACAGTGTTTTTCTGTCGGGTGTATATTTTTTTTCCTGCACCTTCAGGTGTATCTTTTTCCCGCACCTTCAGGTGTATCTTTTCCCTTCAGGTGTAGCTTTCCCCCGCACCTTGGGGTGTATGTTTTCCCCGCACCTTCGGGTGTATAATTTTCCGCACTTCCAGGTGCATTTTTCTCACGTTTTCGGAGGTATCTTTTTCCTGCATCTTCAGGTGTACATTTTCCAGCGTGTTTGGATGTATCTTTTTCCCCACACCGTCGTTCACTGCTAGGACCACCCGTGCGGTGGTAGCTGCGAGCGATGACAGATACCGGGAACATGACTGTCGTTCACTGCTAGGACCACCCGTGTGGCCGTTGCTCTTGGTGTGGCTGCGTCTGGAAGAGACAGAGTCACACAGCTTACAGCCCAGCTCACAGCTTAGCACAGCTCACAGCCCAGCTTACAGCACAGCTCACAGCCCAGCTCACAGCCCAGCTCACAGCTCGTGATGTGGCCGGCCGCAGCTGTGGGTACAAGCGTACATGTACGCGTTTTGTTTTTTCAATATGTAAGTGTTGTGATGGTGTAAGGATAAGTCTGAGCACGCATGCATGTGTGTGTGTGTGTGTGTGTGTGTGTGTGTGTGTGTGTGTGTGTGTGTGTGTGTGTGTGTGTGTGTGTGTGTGTGTGTGTGTGTGTGTGTGTGTGTCGACAAGCGAACATCGATGAAGCAGTAGATGGTAATACTCTTCTGATGGGTGTGTACCATTAACTGACCATCCTACAGGCAGAGGAAAACAAAACCATGCTGAGCAGGTGCTCTCTTAGTTGTGCCTGGTTCTAAGTGACAGCTTACTCATTGGTTAGAGGTAGTTCATTTGAAGTCCTGTGTATACATCATGATCGCTTTAGAAGTCTTATTTTGTGAGAAATAGCGCCATTCTACAGCCTTTTGAAAAGTAGTAACAGTACAACATAGTCCTGTGTTCAGGTGATGCACGACTGCGAATCCTTGTGCGCCTTGCCACTTCAATGGATTTGTTTATCCATTGTTTGCATATTCATACTACTTAACCATCAATTTTATCGATGTATGTATTTTCTCTCTTGTTTCAGGAATGAATAACGAGAGGACTCGAGCATGGGCTTCTAAATAACTGGCATCATTTACTGCCGTCGTCATTCTTTCTTCCCTTCAGACATTAGCTTTGATGCTTATTAAAGGAAAAAATGGATTGAACGACTGTCATGTGATGTCTCTCAGATAGCAGAGAACCTGAGTAACTTTAAATACAAATCGGCACAACAAGTATCAACGAGCTTTCGACAAGAGGATGCAGAATGATCTGATCAGCCTAGACCAACGTCCTAGCTGTCGTCTTAATATAGTTTGTTTGTTTGTTTGGCTTGTTTTGTTAGCCCACATTGTACTTCGGGTGGGCAAACATGACAACTGGACACTTCAAACAATTTAATGATGTACAGAACGATGGTAAGGAATACACATGGGTACACATTGTGCATATCATTTTTCAATGAGAGTCTTAACATGGATCTCACACAGGCTAGTGGTTGATTTCGGGACAGAATTTTGCGCAATGTCCGAAGAAATAGGGAAGCGTGTCTCCCCAACGAAGAATACACTTGTTATGAGCTGACAAGTCCAGGTTTTAGTCAGAAGATGGTTGGTAATCTTCACACTAGCACTGTCTGGTATGGTGCCAGTTTACCAGTAACCTCGCTGCAGCACGGTCTGGGATTTAAATCAGCTCAACAGAATGTCAATGCCCATAGCTTGTCTGAAAGTCATTTACCTTGGATTTAGTGTTTTATATGGAATAATTAAAGTTTCCGACTTCTTTTTACCGTGATAAAACACGTAAAGCTGATTCAGAATCAGCGCAGATTAAAACATTGACGACTGGCACGTGACTCCAAAGCCATTGTGTATAATCCGTATGTAAACATCCAAAGTCCATTTCCAGTATGAAAAGTTTTTTTTTAGTCTAAATCCCGGCACACTTTCTGAATTTTAAAGATCACATATATGATAAAATGTCCTTGATGAAACATTTTGAAACACATATCTCACTCAACAACATTATTTCTGTTCCGTCGTTCATTCGCATCGCTGTATACTGGTTTTGAAAATTTGCTTCCCAATGTTCCCATTAGGAGAACTTTGGTACACTAGGTATAACTGGAATGCTTTTCGGACTCAGCATTTATTTTTGTACACAGGATTCTCTGTACAGGTGTAGACAAGTTGAAGCGATGTATTTTTTTAAAAAGGTCGTTTGGGAAATTCTGTATGAAACATCATGGACATTTCATGCCTTACTGAGCTGTGTGCGTTTGGCAACTTCCTGACAACACAGTTTTTTTTTGTCTAAGATTAACCATTTACTGGATGCCAAACAGTCATTGTTCAGTGGAATTAAAGGCAAGCGCAATGTGAAACGAGAAACAAGCAGTGGGGGCAAAGTCACAAATATGAACCCAATATTGAATCATGAAATGCATGTAGAATAGCTGAAACATTCTGAAAGGTACACCCTGCATCATATTGTGAAAAGTACCTTGCCATAAGATGTGGATATTCGACGAAGAGATGCTGAGGTATACCATTTTTTGAATGCTCTTAAACACACTTAATGTTTTTTTTTTTTTTTTCCCCCGAAGAATTCAGTTTTTGTGTGTGTGTGTGTGTGTGTGTGTGTGTGTGTGTGTGTGTGTGTGTGTGTGTGTGTGTGTGTGTGTGTCCAACCTCCAATCTTCCCCACGTTTTTCTTTTGTTCCTTTTTTTCCATTTGATTATGGGGCCCTCAATCCTTTTTTTCCCCGCTGTCATTTGTTTTCTGGCTTTTTTTTTCTGGAAAAAGTGTAGAGATTAGTTAAAAGCAATGTCTTTTCTTTTCTTTCTTTTCTTTTTTTTTTGAAATAACAGGTCGTTTTTGGAAATTCTAGAAGAAAAATTGTTGACATGTCATGCCTTGCTGATAGGAGGCGACTTCCTGACAACACTGTTTGAATTTAAATTTCAGGCGCTGTAGAAGTGACGCAATGTTGTTCATGTCTTGATGGTGTCACTATCTTCAGGAACACCTGGAGCCAAGTTTCTAATTTCACAGTTCACAATTCATGACCAACAGCACAATCGATGCCCTGTAAATACTTCTTGAATCATTTTTGTTGTTGATTGAACTAAAATCTATGAGCATTTTTTTTTTTTTCTGAATTTTACGGTTAATATTCAATAAGTGTTCTTCAATTCAACTTTGAATGAGCCCTCAGATATTTCATTGGGGGCTTATCAATCAGAATATTGGCGTTCGAACCGTTTTTCTTTAGACAGTATGCTAAAACCCTTAATACATGATTTTTGTTTTTTTTCCCTAGTTTTTTTTGTTGTTGTGTTGTTGTAGTCTTAGTTGCAAAGTGAAACGACTGCAGGCGGAAATCTAGAAAAGTGTTTCTCCTTCATTCAAATATTGGTTAGCAGGAGCAACAAGTATAAGCCTTGGACCATCCATGATCTTTAGCGCTGTTTATCAAGGACCACCATGTATTGCATTGTGCCAGTGATATTACAATTTTGATCCACACAGATGTTTTGTATAAAATTGAGAGATCTTTTGTTCTTTTTCTTTTCGTTAAACGCATGGATCAAAATTGTAATATCACTGGCACAATGCAATACATGGTGGTCCTTGATAAACAGCGCTAGAGATCATGGATGGTCCAAGGTTTATACTTGTTGCTCCTGCTAACTATTATTTGAATGAAGAAGAAACACTTCCTACACGTGCAGATTGATGTGAATGATGACAACTTTTTGATCGAACGATATGCTATACACGTGACACCACGTTTCTCCAAGTTAGGAGCTCAAGGCGTAAATGGAGAAACACATCTAACAATGCCTGTACATTGCTTTAAACCTGAGCCTATCATGGACACCAAGATCAGAGTGTATAAATCCATGGCACATACGACCTCCTGTATGGGTCTGAGTCATGGGTCACCTACCATCACCACCTGAGACTCCTTGAACGCTTCCATCAGCGCTGCCTTAGCTCCATTCTCAATCGTCACTGGAGTGACTGCGTCACCAACGTTGAAGTCCTCCAACAGGCGGAACTCACCAGTATCGAGGCCATGCTACTGTTACACTGGGCAGGGCATGTCTCCATGAAGGAGGATCATCGCCTTCCCAAGAGCATCGTGTGTAGCGAACTCTCCGCCGGTCATGGCAACAGAGCAGCACTGAAGAAGCGATGCAAAGAGTGTTTAAAAACACACACACACACACACACACACACACACACACACACACACACACACACACACACACACGACTTGGTGCTGTTATTTTGACCATCGCCGGTGGTCCTCCCTGGCTGTGGATGGCAGCACCAGGCGTCACACCATTAACAAGACTGTCTCCTCCTTCAATAACATCCACAGAGCCATCCTTGGGAACAAACAGCACGAGAGGAAGAACCGTGCTGCTGTGACATTGAACCCTGATGGAATAGCTCTTGTTTAAAAAAAAAAAAAAAGACATAAGGCCTATTGAATGTGCACGCTTGAAGCATACTGACTTTGAACTAAAATATCGTTGTTGCTTTTCAGACCAATTTTCTAGAATGAAAACTAAGAAATGATGAGTGATATAACAACATGTATTGTAAATAGATAGAAAACGCCAACTTGAGCATTAACAATTTCCTCAGAGGAAGTGGAGAATTTATGACGTGTAATACATTCATGCCGTTTTTAATTCAATAATGTCAAATTTGATTTTTTATACAATATCAAAGAGTACATTGAAAGAGATGGAATAGAGCTAAATGTTAATAACAACAGTTTTGTGGACATATTGTATGCACTTGAACTCATTTATGGTATACATGAGGGATTAAAGTTGTTCTCTGCAGTGTTGACACAAAGTGGTAGTAAACCCCACTTTTGTTTGAAATGGTGTCAAAACTTCTTAAGTATCGCTATTCCTTGGAAAACTACATTTTTCAAAATTCACAAATTCAAAACTGCTAGGTCAAAATGGCTACAGGCAATACTCGTACTGACTCTTACCACAAATATTGTTACAAATTTCGTGGGTGTATATATCTGCTACAACAATCTTAACGTTGTGCAATGAGACAAGAGATTTGAAAGAACATTCATTGTAGTAAACATAGCTATCAATGTCAGATTTTTAGTGATTTTGTACTTTTTGTGATTGTGGATATATTGGAGATAGGTATTACGCTTGACTTCATAGAGAAAATTTGTCAAGCTGTACATCTACAGACGCAAAATAGAGAAGTGTACACTGAATATATTTGGCGATAAAAGACAGTTGCATGCGGGAGATAAGACGGGGCACAGAAGCACTTATTAATCATGAAGGTCCAAGTTATCAACAGACTGGAACATTTGTACATATGTATTTCTGATTGTTCTGTAGGTATACAGCAAACTCTTCTTTTTCGTTTATGTCATTTATACCCCCCACACCCATTGTAAAAGCATTTTGGGTCATCTATCTATGGATTAACCGTTGCTTTCGGTTGACAGTTATGCACATTTTTTGTTGTTGTTGCTTCCCTTGTTTTGTTTGCTCCATTGTAAGTTCTGTATTCTTTTGATTTCTTCTGTGGACTATATCAACGGGATCTTCCTGACATTGGGCTTGTACTTTTCTTCACATTTACATATGCTCTTTTTATTGTTTGGAAACAAATGTAACAGGCATATTAAAGAATGTCCGCAATTAGCATGCTAGACACTGTCCTTTGCATTTATCGTATGAAAAGGGAGGTAATACGCTTTTTTCTTCCGAGGTTTTTATTTTTAAATTTTCATCGAATGATAAACAGTGCTATATCATTTTCTTACATTGCTTACTTTTTTCAGTATGATGTTACATTTTTTTTTTTATTTACAATGCAAACGAAATCGCTTCGGACTTTTTCTAGGACATTTCTTTCATAATAAGTTGCATAACCGGCATGTGATTCTTAGCTGATGACCCAGAATTACGGTTCTTTGTAGTCGAAATTACAATTGACTACTTTCATATGTTTGTGGGATCTTCATTTTATCCCCTTTTTTTCTAGATGAACGGGAAAAAAAAACGCACTTAGTACTTCCATTTTTGAAACTACTGACATGGGTCGATCGTTGATAAGACATGCCATCTAAAGCTACAGAAAATTTTTTCTTTTAGTTGAAAAAGATTTTGTGAATTATTTGGACTGAATTAGAGCATCAGATAGTGAGAGTATCGTCAGTCAGAGGGTTATGGTCATATCTGTATGTTCATCTTTCTTCCGGATCTGAATACAGCAAACGTTCAAAGTTTGTGTTTTTTCTCATTCAGAATGACATGTCAGATGTTTCGTGTCTGTATGAAATAGATCTGTACTTTGTACCCATTTCCCCAGGCTTAGACTATGTTCCTACTTTAGATCGATCTTTTATTTTAAAGAGTTCTTTGTTAGAAAACTCAATCCAAAAATTTCTCTTTGCAAAAACTCTATTATACCCGCTGTTTCATCTCTTCAGCTTCTACAAATGCTTTATTTATTTAAAGGCAGACATTCAATATTTATTTGTTGAGTGCAACAGCTGGTGTACATCTGTCTAAGCACCTCCAATGTCCACCACATTCATGATGTGTAGTTGATACACATTAAAAAAAAAAAGAAAAAAAAAAAAAAAAGAACGCCATTTGTCTGTAAATGTAGCGGGCAAGGTTAGATCGGGAAATACATGTATCTTCATACTGAGAAAAATTCGGAATAAATACGCTGGTTCATTTTGAAAGAAGTACATGTATCTTCATGCTGAGAAAAAAT